>JAFMSR010002489.1:0-23743 GCA_022818135.1 Saxidomus purpurata
GCCTTATGTTAGCTTGATATTTGGATGAGACCCCGGCATGTCTCCCGTCATGCCTAAAAAGTAAAATTTTGAAGCCAGAAAATAGGAGAAATTTACCTGACTGCAATTTCCAGCCAGTATAGCCAGAGGTTGTATTTGATTGGTTACCAAATAGTAGGCCAATCACGGCGACCAATGAGATCTAAGTGTGATTGACCTAGTTTGTATGTCTGGATCGTGGTAGCCTAACAGTTTTTAGAAAATTTTGATACTAGATGTTATATGTGTTTGTTTTGTAAAGTAAAAATCCCCTTTAATAAAGTGTTGTCCTATTTTTATTTTGCTTAGCTTTTTGTGATGATAAAAAATTTAATTGTCCTGAATGATAGAATAAAATGTTGTCCGAAAAGATGGTTTTACTTATTTGAACAAGTTAAAAAGTATGCATGAAAGTTTGACTTATGTTTCTACTCTGAAATTTTGAAAATATAAAAACCCCTTAAAACCCAAATAAGCCAGCAACCGCACAGGCTACTTGTTAAATTTACTTCTTTAATTATAATGGTGTACAATAGAAAATTATAAAGAGACTTGTACTAGTTGGTTGTTTACTACCGGAGCTAGAAGCAAAAATCGGAGCCAGGAGAGACAAAAATGATTAACCAATCAGCAGGGTGCTAATGGCCGCCAGTTCGGTCTACTACTGTTGAAAAAGCACAGTCATTAATGTAATTATTTGAATCATTTGTATCATAAATTAGATAAAAATGCCAAAATTTGTCTTTAAATATATGAATGTTGCTGTAGATCATGAGTTCGTAAAATAGAAATTTTATTAAAATTTTGTGGAATTTTGGTGAGAAATTTAATTGTTTCAGAAGGAAATTTTAATTTTAATCTGTTAATCTGTTTTATTTTTTACTTATAAATAATAAAAGAAGTAAGTGTAGATCATGATTTGCATGATCGGCGATTCGGTCCTCGGACAGATGCTGGTGAACTACTATTCCTGATCCTGGTTGACTAACCAGTACTTTTCACATCTTCTTTGTTGTGAGTGATTGGGTTTTTCGTGCCTGAGTAAGATTGTTCTTAATGTAGTTTTGATCTTATATTACACATCTTTATTGGTTCGAAAATATAATTGCGAAAGTTAGATATGCTTTTCAAGATTAACATTGCTGTTCGTACTACTTGACCTGACCTACTTGTTGGTTTTGGGTGACCTACTGCAACTTTTAGTGCGCACGAACCGGATGGAGTTATAACAGGTGCGCGTTTGGCTTTTTTGGATCCGGCTATTTTTTGACAGTAGATTACTGCTTCCATTTAGGAAACAAGTAGTGTTTTATGCATTTTCTGCAATGTCTGGGGTATCTAGTTATAGGATCAATCACTGTTTTTGGTTAGTTATGACTTTTTATATGGGCATTAAGTATGCATTTTCTTGTTTAAGCAGTCATTAATTGTGATTATTTCTATTTTCTACGTTTTTCCAGTCTTTGTCCTGGTGATTATTTTGGACATTTATTAGTTGTATGTTTGTTTTTGTAATCACCAGGGGTTTGTATATGCGTGGGTTATAATGGTATGTCGCCACAGACACTATTTTTTTCCTATGTAGGTATCAAATTTCTTACTCAGACACTAGAACCGCTGAAAAGTAAAAATTTGTTAATTTCACATATTTCTATAAAATGACTAATAACTATCTAATCTACTGAGCTTCCGTCACATGTCAAGATGTCGGCTTTATACCGGGTTTGTCACGTGGTAGGTATTTGTAGTAATTATTCTATACAATGTGTTTTTTATATATTTAGATAGAGAAAAAAGGATTTTTTGTCGATTTTGTTTAAATAAAGCTTTTTTCTTACGGTTTTTTGTGTTATATCTTTGGTCCTTGTTATTCTAAATATAATTTGGTCGAAATATAAACTGTCAATGTTTTGTATCCTTTATAAATTGTCTTTTATGCTACAAAATTTTGGAAAATCGCGGAATAAATTATCTGTAATAAAATTGTCTAATGTTTTCAATCTTTTCTATTTTCATTTCAAATCTTTACTAAATCGTGCTTTATAGTTATGGCTAGGGTGTTGGGTAGCCCTTATCTAGTTCTAAAGTTTTTTGTTATAAAATTTTCATGTTTTCCGGAGGTATATGAATTCAGTGTTTTAGATATGTGTTTTGTCTCAAAGATTCACCTGAGGTGGGGGTTTGATGTCCTTGACCTTTCTGTACCGGAAGCTCATTCTTGTTAACATATATACATGTATAATAAAGTATACTAAACTACTTAAAGATAAATTACAGGACACCCCTGGGTTACAGAGAGTGTGTTAGGGGTTTCTTAGTGTGGAAATATTTGTTTTATGTCACTAAAATGCGATACTGGCTTGCCTATTCTAATCTAATCTACGAAATAACATATCTACAATCTATAATAGACTTGCCATATCTACCCCTATGTACTTTTATCAAATATAGAGTTGTGTGAGTTGTGTGCTGTGTTCTGTATATAGGGTCATAGAGCTCAGGGCTAGCACCATGCATTCCGCGCACCATGCTCCTGCAGAGTCCAAGTACCGTTTTTCCCCCATTGCGAGTTACGCATTATTTCGTTAAGGTGGGAGTCCCAAATAAAGGGTAAGATACGGTTTTTAGTCGATCTACACTTGCGCAGTCCGTGTATTACATCATACTTCCCCTTGGTCTTTTGGTACGACCGTGTGGGTGTGTGGGTTCGAGTGATTGCCGGGCGGCATTAACACTCCGTAAAAGTCACCTATGACGTTTGTGTTTTCAGTAGTGTGTATGTTTGTTCTGGTGTTTTGCCGAGCAGTCCATTATGTAATCGGTCCTAATCTATATTTTTTCATTGTATCCTATATTTTTGATAAATTCGAATACGGCCAGGCGAATATCTTGTGCTATTTCTTTTGGTGGATCTAACAGAGTTTTTTCCGTAATAGTTATTAGTTCTAATTTCAAAAGTTTTGTTTCAAATATTTTCCTTTCTTCCGAATATAATGGGCAGTGAAACATTAGATGGCCAAAATTTTCTATTTCGTTACAGTGTTGGCAGTTTTTGTCTTCTATGTATCGGTCCCCTTTAAGATAGCTACTTTTTAGTTTAAGTCTAGTATACATTGTGTCTATTTTTCTATCATGATGGTACGTTTGTAATTTGCTAGGCGGTTTAATATTAGTTTCTATGTTATGTGTTGAGCAGTAAGTTTCCCATTGCTGTAGATATTTTTGTTTTACTTTATCTTTTATGATGCTGTAGACTTCCGGTACGCTGAGCTTAATATGAATTTCTGTACCGGAAGTGCTGCCGTATTTTGCTTTGTCGTCTGCTAATTCATTTCCGTTTATGCCCACATGACTTGGTACCCACATTAACTGAATTTCGTCCCCTCTATGTTTTATATCTGTGATTGTTTTTAGTATATTAAAGATCATTTCTTGTCTGTGAGATTGTCCTGATTTTATTGCCATTAAGGAACTAAGACTATCACTAATAATGACTGATTTTGTAATATGATTTTCTTTACAGTAAGTTATCGCATAATCTATTGCTGCTAATTCGCATGTAAATATTGAAACTTGATGTTGAAGCTTTAAACTCTTGTTGTGTAAGATTGTTCCGTCTTCTCCTATAACTACTATGCCCGCCCCTGCTATTTGTTTTGACGGGTCCTTACTTCCATCTGTATAAATTTGGGTAAAGTCTCTAAAGTGCCGAATAATGTTTAGATTTGCAATAATTTTGTTTCTTTCAGCGTTTTCAGATTTGTTAATTTTTCCTACTAGATCTAAATTGATCTCAGGCATTTCAATATTGATTAGTTGTTCATAGCACGGTTCTTGAATTTGGGTATCGCCTAGGCCGTATTCTGTAATTAGAGTTCTGATGTGTTGTGTGTAAGGTTTCTTTAAATTTTTGTTACTTTTGATTTTGTAAAAATATGCCGGGTGATCGCATATATCGTCATTGATAGGTAAGTTTGGGCCCAGTCTGGAGCTTCTGGCCCAATATTTTAGTGCTTGAAGTTCTCTCTGTAAAGGTAGTGGGATCATTGCTGTTTCGGTATGTAATGGGAGAGTAGAGGTATGCCTCGGACATCCTATTATGGTTTTTAGTGCCCTATTTTGTATTCTTTGAACCTTTTTTAGTTGTGATTCTTTTGCGGAGGCGTATACTATGCTGCCATAATTGATTTTGCTGAGGATGAGGGCCTTGTAAATGTTTAGAAGGCATTTTTTGTCTGTACCCCAAGATTTTCCCTTTACTGCTCTTATGATATTTAGATCTTTAAGACATCTTTTTGTCATATGTTCTATATGCATTTTCCATGATAGAGTTTTGTCAAAATACATTCCCAAAAATTTTGCGTGTTCATTATATGTGAGGTTCGTACCACATAACGTTAATTTCGGAAAGTTGTTGGCTCTTTCCGGAGGTTTTACGGACGGTCTATGCATTAATAACACTTGAGTTTTTGCTGGGTTAATTATGAAGCCCCAGGATTTGCTCCATTTTTCTATTGTATTCAAAACAGTTTGTGCTTTTTTTACTGCCTGTACCGGACTTAATGATGTTAGCCATGTGGCGGAGTCGTCTACAAATTGAGATATTTTAGCATTTATAGTAGGGTTTTCTCTGTTTAATTCGTTGATTTGTGTTTCAAAGGTATTCATCATGAGGCTAAAAATTATGGGGGACAGAACCGCTCCTGGGGGCACCCATTTACTGTTTCCACTACCTCTGAGAGAGCTCCATTGTATTTTACCTTAATCTGTCTGTTTTGTAGAAAGCACCTTAACCATTTTATCATTCGTCCTTGTATTCCGGAGTTTTGGAGTTGCAATAGTGCTCCTCCGTTCCACATTTTATCGAAAGCATTACTAAGATCTAAAAATATAGCTATAAGATATTTATGTTCTGCCTGTGCGATTTTGCCATCTGATTCTAATCGTGTAATATTGTCATCACATGAATGATGTGATCTGCATCCTGATTGGTATTTAGACATTATATTGTTTTTTTCCAAATATGCGCATAGTCTGGGTTTTATCATTTTTTGCATTAATTTTGTAAATGTTGATGTTAGAGAAATTGGTCTATAAGAGGCGGGTTCATTTTTGTCTTTATTAGGTTTTAGTAATGGAATGATAACTGCATGGTTCCAGCTTTCTGGCGTGGTGCCCTCTACCCATGATTGATTAAAAATTTGTAAGAGTGTATTTCTGCTTTCCTGTGGTAATTTTTTAAGTATTTTGTAATGTATCAGGTCTTCTCCCGGCGCACCGTCCTTGCAGTTCGACAAAGCTTTATTAAATTCAAATATAGTAAATTTTTGATTGTATTCTTGGGAGTTGTCATTATTTCTATTATTAATATGTTCATTAACTGCTCTGTTAATAATTATTTTGTTTACCAGAAAGTCTCTAGTGTATCCTTTATTACTACTGGCTTCAGCATATTGTTGGACTAATGCGTTAGCTTTTTCTTTTGGCTCAGTAATAATAGCTTGTCCTATTTTAAATACTGGATTGCTTTCTGGTACTCTGCCTTTTACTTTGTTTACAAAATTCCAAACTTCTTTAGATGAGGTATTGCTTGTTATAGTTGAGCAGAAATTGCGCCAACTGTCTTGCTTTGCTTTTTAATTATTCTTACTGCTCTTGCCCGGGCCATTTTAAATAGAATGAGAGTTATGGGAGTTTTTCCCTTTTGTGAATTTTACGTCTAATTTCTCTACTTCGTATGGCTTCGTGGCATGCCTGTGTCCACCATACCTTTTTGATTCTAGTTTTTACAATTTTTGGTTTTGATTTTGGAATTGTTTTTCTAAAATACTATTGAGTTTATCTAAGAATTCTTTGAAATTTTGTTCAACTGTTTGTTCTTTTATCTTATAATTCAATTCTGTCATGCATAAATGATGAAATTCCATCCACTGGGCAGTGGATGCCATGTCTATGAGCCATTTTTCACTTATAATAGCATTTTCAAACCTTATTGGTGTTTCTATTATTGTTATTACAGGTAGATGGTCACTATTGAAGCTATTGTCGACTACAAGGAACGTTGCCCTGGGGTGCAGACCTGAGGAGACTATAGATAGATCCAGGGCTGAGTCTATCTGGTTTGCCTGCTCGGCGAGACGGGTGCATTGGCCATCATTGATGCAATTGAGATCTGTTTCATTCATGAAGTCTATCAGATCCTCTGCCCCAGCATCACGCCTAAAATCATTTTCTGGGTTCCAAAGTGGATGTTTTAAGTTAAAGTCTCCTACTATTACATTAGACTGTCCTAAGTTTTTGAAGCTATTTCTAAAAACATTTATGTTGTTGTTATCTTTACTGTTTGTGTAGTAATTATAAATCGAAATGTTACTATCTTTGCCAATGATCTCTATTGCAATGTTTTGATTAATAGTATTATAATCTGTTTGTTTCGTTAAGTATGAAAGTCCGTTGCGGACATATATGCATAATCCCCCTGAGGCGGGGGTTTCTTTGTTGTAAAACATAACAGGTTTTTGATAATCCTTGAATTTGAAAGGATTATGTTTTTCTGCTAAATGAGTTTCTTGTAAACAAATTACATCTATAGGTTCTTTTTGGTCAATTAAAAAAATTTTGCAATTCATTACATTTACTGTATGATTCGGATCTCATACCCCGAATATTCCATGAGATGATGCTGAGGCAGGGTCTGATGCATTCAGTATTTACCTCAGCTGTATTGTAATCCATTAAAGAATTATTCGGAGTTGTTTTTGGTTATTAATGATTAATGACTAATCTATGTTCTGCATATATTGAGTGGACAGTGAATTGTCATTTGTCCATTCGGTCCTGTGTACATGATATGGGGGTGGGGGTGATTTGAATTTGTGATACCCCTTAAATTTGGTATTGTATGTGGCCCCCTTCGGAATCTATAATACATTGGGCCAGTTTGTTGGTTTGTACGGATCCCATAATTCCCTCCCCAATTTGGTTCCCTTTTAATTTGTCTGTGAGGTGGGGGTAGGGGATAAGCACACCTTTCTTGTTTTATTTTAATTATTTCTTGTGTATTTAGTGTTTTTTTGGGTGTTGGGGGTTTTGGGTTATTTAATTTTGGTATTTCTTGGGGATTCTTGATAGTTGGGGTGGGGGGTGACAACTGGGGTAGAGGTTTTATCTTGAGGGGTGTGCTGTTGTTCGGCACATCTTGTCTCATACTCTTTTTTGATTTCATAATTTGCTGTATTTATTTTTTGAACATATTTTTTGTATACAGGGCAGGATTTGCTGGAGCCCCAGTGATTTCCTAAACAATTGTTGCATTTTAATTCAGTAGCATTGCACAGTCCTATTTCATGGTTGCCAGTACATTTCGGGCATTTAATCTTGTTTCTGCATTGGTTTGTTTTGTGTCCGGGAGCCTGACACTTTCTACATCTAATGTACCCTAGCGTTGTTGGTTTTACTATTAAATTGGTCCCTTTCAGACTTAATGGTAATTCTTCGCATGTAAAAGTTATTATCATTTCATTGGTGATTTCCTTTTTCCCTTTGTGAATAAATTCTTTTTGCCTTATTGTTGCTATGTTTTTGTTGTTTTTAAATAATGTTTGCCTTAATTGTTCAGTGCTCTGATTTTTTGGCACTTCTAATACTCCCATGCTGATTTTTGTTACTTTTGATGTAGGTTTTTTTTTATTTTCTATTTTGATTTCGTGTCTCCCAAACTTGAAATCTTTGATTTTCGTTTCGAAATCTTGTCTGACTTGGAAAAATAAAGCCCCCTTGTTGTTATTCAATTTTCTTATTACATTCCCGCCGAATTGTTGTTTTAAATTTGTTTCCATAATTGCTAATTTCTGTGTGCTTAATCCCCCTTGAACCCCCTTAATGACCATATCGATCCATGATTCTTTAATGATTCTTTCTCTCTGTTCATTGGTCTGTTTTTTTGTGGATGGGGGTGATGGGGTGGGGTTTGTTTTAAGATTTTTCGTTTTGGTAGTAATTTTTTCCCCTCCCTCTTCTAAAATCTGAAATTTGTTATTTAATTGGATTGGGGAAGAAATTTTGTTATTTTTCATTTCATTTTTAGGGGTGTCTAATATTTTTATTGGGGTGGATGTATTTCCCCCATTTTTGTTATTGTTTTGATTTGGACTATTTATGATTATTGGGGATGTTATTGCCCCCCTTTGCTGAGACTGTTGTTTTTTTTATTTTTTGGTGAATCTATCACTATTGGGGATGGTTGTGACCCCCCTTCTATCCTAGTAATTTGTTTTTTAGGGGTGTCCTGATTTTTTGTTGTTTTTTTAACTAATACATATTCATTTTCTAGTCTACTAATTATTCTAAAATATACATCTTCATCTACTTTTGTGAAGTTGCAGAGGTAATTTTTTGATGAATTTATTTCTCTGTCTTGAGTTTGCTCTACTTGAGAATCAATATTTTCAATCAGTGTTATTATTGGCACCCTATTGATTGTCTCATTTTTGACACTTGTTTGAGTCTCTGCTGTGCGCTTATTGTCATTGGCACTTTTAACATTACATTGATTTTCAGTTTGTGTTTCTGCTGACACTCTATCCTTTGTTTCTGTGACACCTACACTACTTGAATTATTCACAGTTTGATTTTCTTTGTTTGTAGTGCTCTTATTGTCACTGACACTTGGTGACACCCTATCTTTTGTTTCTGTGACACCTACACTACTTGGATTATTTACAGTTTGAGTTTCTTTGTTTATAGTGCTCTTATTGTCACTGGCACTTGGTGTCATCTTCTTTGTTCTAACTATTTCTTCTACTCTGTCTTTCATTGTTTTCGTTACTGCAGTCCCTACTCTACTCATTAGTATTTCTTGGAGTGTCAGGTTTAGTTCACGCCATGAAAATCTCTCTGAGATCATGTGTGACCTGTCACCTGCTATTTTGTTGACTAACTTAACTGTTGTACTCTGTTGTGCCCTACGGGCTACTGTACTTTTCCTTTTATTTGCTCTTACTGCTTTAACTGCAGATACCTTTGCCTTTGACGCCAATTGTTTTATGCCACTCATTATTCTTTTTGATTTATTCTTTAAAAAATGTCGAAAAGGAAAAAAGAACTTGTTTATTTTTGTTTTAACTTATAACCAAACACTTAAATATTATGTTTATGAATTTTGAAAGAGTTCATTTACTTAATAAACAAATAATGTTTGCCGAAAGATGACGTTACGTTATGATCGACCTGTCCTGAATTTTGAGCACTTTTGTTTTTGATGCCTATTTCCTTAAATATCTTTTTTTAATCAGATACTTATATTGCTGAAATTTTGACTGAAGGTACTTATGTTATAGTTCTACTGGATTTATTAATCCTAAATGTTTTAGTTATGAAAATTAAGTTGTTATCAGCTTTCAGGCTAGCCCTACCCCAATTCTGATTTCCTGTACCCAGCCTAAATTTTACTTTTCTCACCTCAGTTTCTTGTCGTATTACCCTTTTCCCTTATATATAGTAAATATCACGTAGTTTCACGTATTTCTGGCGCTTTATTGGCCGTGCAGCCCTTAAATCACCAGATTCACGCTGTTTTTAGTGCTATAATGGTCAATACTAGACTAACTTTTGTTTATTATAGGGATGACAGCTAGTACCCGGTTAACCGGTTACTCGATCGAACGTCCGGGTACTCGGTTAGCAAAACTTTAATCGAGTTCTCACCCCCAATTTGTTTGTCCAAACATCACCTAATACATAAAGTCATAACTCATCGCTATTTGATTCCTCCAATTAACAGTCTTAACTTGTCATTATGCTAATTCAGGATCGTTATCCAAACACACGTCTGGTCCCAATTTCACGAAAATCACTTAAGTATTTACTTAGTAACAGTGTAACTTATTTCGGCTTACTTATATCAGATTACATGTTTAATCATTTAAAAAATTCAGTTTGTCAGAATGATATTTACCCATTTATTACAATTATATACACTTGTCGTATTTGTGGAGGAAATGTTGCTTTTTAGCAAGTAATTTACACTAAGTAAATTCTTAAGATTCTTAAAATTCTTAACTTGTACTCAAATGAATTTTTCGCTCAATCTGACTTGCAAATAGTAATTTACAATATTTTATTCTTTTTAACATGTTTATTTCATTAAGAATAGACTATCGATTAAAGAATGGCAACAATAAATATTCTTATTTTAGGAACAATGAAGCAAAATATTTCTTCTCATCTGAGCAATTACTTAAATATTTTCATTAATTGGGGGCCTGGTAACTTGCGTAAGTTCTATTGTAAAATCCGCTAAGGACATGCAATATAGGAGTTGACAATTTGACACACAGATTCGCTATAGTTCTATGCCGCTTATGATCTTAACAAAACAGTCATTGTAGTTTCCTGTTCGTTTAAAATAAAGTGCTGATAACCCAATTACATTGTGTCGCTGATTTGCATTTGTTAGAAACTGTTTATGCGGGACTTGTAATTTGAAGTCTTAATAACCTTTAAGCTAATTGCCCCCAGTAGTTAAACACGCGTGCGGAGAAAATATAATTGTTACGACTCAGCAGAAAAATGCCTATCATTTTTTTCTAAATATATATAATATATATAATTTAGTGGTTTTTCAAAGTCTCTTTTCAAAATATCTCAGTAATCTGTACACTTGTTTGTGAAATTATAAATCGAATTTTGATATATGCCTCAGCCGAAATCGTCTGCCTGGGAAATATTTCAAACGGTTCAAACAAAATCTGTGAGTCCATTGATCTATTATATGTCGATCATGTGAATAAACGTTTTTGTGTCTCGTGTACTCGATCGGAAGAATAACCGATACTCGAATATCAGACCAAATTACTCGTTGCCTAACTAGTTTATTATAATCAGTTAACTCCTTTACATCAACGTACAGATAAGTTCTACTCGAAAGATATTTAGTTCATATATAGTTATTATATGTGATGAACTACCTTTTAAAATTGTAATTTCTAATCAAACTGAGCTATAACTTATACTCTTACTTCAGTAAAATGTGCAAAACAGTAATTTATATCAAAAGTTTTAGATTATTATCTATACGTGTGAATACTCTTTAATACTCTTTAAAGGGAGTTGACTCTCTCCAAAATTCGAAATTAATCAATTGTAATGAACAAAAAAATATTGATATCAGATTAAAGTGATCTTGGTGATCTAATCACCAAGTGTTGTTTCCGTTCCCATGTTTCCTCCTGGATAATACAAAGGAATACCACTATATACATCGATCCACACTCACCGCATAAAAGCCCACTGCAAGAGCAGAACACCACTGAATGTCAGATGTTAAGTTAGTGTGAATACACAGTAGAACTCACCTTTGGAATTCTAGTCATTGCTTCCTGAATGGCAATATTTGAGTATTTGAAGTTTCTTATAGTTTCTATCAGCGCCACAACGGAACGACATTACTTGTAGCGTATTCAAACAATAGCGGTGTGGTTTCATCACTGTATTACAGTATGTAAGCATATGTTGGCAAGTAAGGTTTGACGTTATGTGGCAATTTGTTTTCAAGTAGACCTTTATATGGTTATAGATATAGCAATGTGATCTAGAATACCGGTTTACTAGAGTCGTAAGTCGGGTTATACGATTACCTTGGACGAGTATGATCCGAGTCAAACAGCCATCTATGACTTTGACTCTTTCATCTTACCGTTGGGTATTTTCTTTCTCTAATATACTGAATTTAAAAGACATTGTAAGAATAAAATTAAAGGCCGCTTGCTATATGCGCAATATAGGGCTTGCATAAGCAGTAACGACCCAATATGTATCCAGGAATCTTCTATGGGCCAATTCAAATAGCACTGTGCGGTTAACGTATATGCACAAGGAACCTAACGGTATATCATACAAAAGTAATATTTTTCCATTATAACACCTTAACTTGAAATAAAATGAATTCATTTATTATGCAAGTTGAATGATGTTTCGTGCGTCTAGAACAAACGTTAAAGCATGTTGGCTGTTCCCAAACCTTTTACTCCCCATTTTTATAATTGTATGATTAAAAGTTCAGATTGTACTGACTGTAATATAAAGGCATTTTCTATGAATATGAATCAATTAAGTTCAGTTCGTAAGGAGTTATCGCCCTGACAAGAAAAAAATAATAAAAGGAGATAATTAAAAAATAAGACAAGCTAACATCCCTGTACACCGCACTTCCTCTCATTGACCTCTGTCTGTGTGTAAGTTTAAACAAAAGCCCTTGAATACTTTCCGAGTTATTTCGGAAAAAAGTGTTATATGAAAAATAAATAAGGATAGATAACTAAAAATAGAATAAGTTACGGTTATGATTCGTAGACACTGCTCTGCGTTTTAACGTTCTCTGTAAGTGTATGAAATTTGAATCAATTCGAGTTATGGCCGGGACAAAAAAAAAGTCAATAAAGGGAGATGATTAATAAAAATAGGACAAGCTAGAGTTAAGGTCCTTGTACACTGCACTTTGTCTCAATGTCCTCTGTTTGTGTAAAAGTTTTAATAACCCTTTAATACTTTCATATTTACATTCGGACAAAGTGTGACAGATGGACGGACGCACGGAGCCCATTACCATTACCGAAAAGATACCTGCATGTCAACACTAACTTTCCCATTTTCCTTCATTTATAAAAAATCGAATTCATTTTTATTTCATTTCAAATTGAAGAATATTTTAGATACTATTCAAAATAAAATGTACTTTTTTATTTAAAAAGATTTGTCATGAGCTGTTTGTTATTACGTAATGTGGGGAAGAAAAAAGGGTAAAAAACCTATGATGCTGAATATCTCCTGCTTGAAAACGGATATTCAAAATCTGTGACACGGTTCCCTATAGAAAAAAAACTCGATAGAAAAAGTAAAAAAAAAAAAAAAGAATTTGTAAGCCAATTTCGAAATTTCTATTTTTTTCAAATTTGATACGGACTCTCACAAAATCAAAAAAAAAGGTAGCCTTTTTTTCCCCCTCAAAATATTTTTTTGATATATGACCGTTCGGATTTGGAAATGGAAATAAATAAAATATATACGGAAATCAGTAATTTAAGAACACTCGATCTAAGCGCAGACGCTACCTTAATAGTCGGAGAACTATGTTGTATTTGTTATTTCTGTCTTGCCGACTCAAAAATAAAACCTATTGTATTGTATTGCATTGTATCTTTTTCGTCCGGTGAAACTGAAGTGTATATTTGTAGCAATGGAAAGTGAAATTAGATTTCCTGGAATCGCTTTTTGCTTTAATTTTTAAATTGTGTATAATTAAAATACCAGTTTTGGCAATAAATGAAAAGCGAAAGTAGTTTAAGAGATGTTATAAACTGGGTAGCTACATAATGTAGATGTCCAGTCATGTTGTCAGAGGTTGTGAAAAGTGTGCAGCGTTACAGGTCGGACCATGACAAGCATACACCAAACCGAATGTGGGACACCAGCACTGAGTGTAATCAAATATATATTTTAAGCGCAGTTACACTGTCCAATAAATTATGTCACATTTGAGAAAATATGCAGCCTGACCGACACTCGAACAAAAGACCCTTTGCTTACAGGGCAAATGCCCTACTAACTGAGCTGTCCGGATGCTTACACATTTACTCCCTAAAGTATGATAAAGTTTGTACTACATGACAATTAGAGCATTATACTTGATGGTTACTAGGAACTGATGGAGATACCCAGCCGCATTTCATCTAAGTATTAAGTACAATATCATGCAGGATTCCTAGTATTTCTTTAGTCATTTGTAAAATTTTTTTTTTCAGTTTTCTTACTTAACTGTAATATCTTAACTGTCCAGGTAATCCAGCCAAACTGTATGACAAGGCACATCCAGACTGGGCACCAACACTTAACCTGGTGCAGACATATACACAAACAAAGTCACTGAAGAAGGTGATTGTAATGGAAAGTGGGTGTTAAATGTTATAATAAAGATAATGATGTGAGCAAGTAACAGTCAAGAACAAACATGTTAATGTGTACATTGGAAATGACTACAATGGCTGCAAATTCGTTGCTGTGAGACGACCGACAAAGAAACCTTTATGCCCTACCAAGTTATGTATATTTTACTTGCCCGGGCAAAAAAAACTACAACTGACAATGCCTCTTGATAACATTTTGCCAAGACAACACCTGTGATAATATATTGCTTCGAAGTATTTATTCAACATCCAAAGGCTGTTTTAGCTCGTGGACAAACATGGTCTCAATACAAACATCATACTGTGAAATTTAAAAGTGGAATAGCACCACAGGACTCAATATCATGCATCTCTTCTGGTTGGGGGCAAAGAGCTAGTGACAAGTGTGGAATACTCGAATAACTTTTACCAGGATATTTACCAACGATTTGACATTGCAGACAGTGCTGATGTTTACTGTGCTCAGGTTGATATTCCTAGCTTCACTAAAAGTCGGACACAGCTGTCTAACACTGAAGGAAGATTGCACATGTAAGAATTCATGTAAAACGCAAATATACAATTCCTATCTATTTTCTTAGTCATAAAAGAGAGAGAGAGAAATCCCGCCAATGGACAACATAGTAACAGTTAGTTGTGCCCTGACAAACATGAATAAATTTGTTGTTGCGTTTAACTAGATATCTGATAATAAGAAGAAAATCATGAAGCCTTAATTTCAGTTCGGCTTTAAGCATTGTGCAACCTGTACGTAACCTCGACACTGTATGGTCATGTAGTTTATATGCCATTCAGATTAAATGGGTTTATTATAAATTAAGATAATGAACATAATAAATGGATCTTACATTAATTGTTGGTTTTAGTCAATAATTCTTAGCAAAACATACTATAAGTATTTAGTACTATTGTTTTTGATTGAGACCAAAGACAGCCTATGTGGTCAAGTTGGTGGGTCGATGACTGGAAATCACTGTATTAAACCTCTCACTGATTGAGGGTCATGGGTCCGAGCCCCTGCTACCGACCATGTCTCTTTATATGAGAAAGTTGGCAGTTTCTTAATTGGGAATGTAGTCTTAGTACTGGTCTTCCCCAGGACGATGGTTTAAATTATTCGTAAAACTGAAATGATATTTAAAACAGGCGTCAAACCCCAACTACCAAACACAGAACAAAGCAAATGTTACTAAAGCGTCCATGAAGTCCTACATGTAAGTTACAACAAAGAGGAGCTATTTTAACTTGACCATAAATATGCATCAAACATCTTCTTAGTATGACAAATACGGCAAAGTTTCGATTATGTTCTTTACCCTGACACTGCTTAATTTTAAAAATGGACATGTTTTTCTTTCAATTTGGACAGTATCATTAAAAGTGTTAAAGGAAGCGTAGTGGAAATTTATTGTTTGAATAGCGAACATTGCAAATAATGAGCTGTCTGCATGGTGTGCACAGGTTGGAATGGCATAATTATTAATGCTAGCCGGGAAGTTAAGTAAGTGACAAGTTGATGACAAGTTAAAAGTTTTTGAATGGGTTCAACTTTAGTATACATACAGAACACCAATCATCACAAATAGAACACTATGCTAGTCTCATATGGAAATTGAGAAAAGAGCCTTATGTATACCTCTGTCTAAACAGAATCCTGCAAATAAAGGCCAGCAGTAACAAGACAGTTTGTTGAGATATTTTAACTGTACATGAAATGTATTCTGATTGATTGTAACTAATTTTCATCACTATGGTATTTTGATTATTGACTGACTGTCTTTTGCCTAATAAGCAAAACACTGTTAGGCTTAAAATAAATACGTACAAATATATCAACATTTTGTTGCTTTGAAGCTGCTACATGTAGTTCACAATTTCCGATGATACATTTTTTTGTAATATATAATTTATCCAAAATGATATACTTAAACATTAAATGTAAATGTAATAGCTAGAATCAACAACACATGACAAGTAACACTCTACATAGCATTTTGATAAAATCTGTTGAAAATGTTACTGAGCTTGGTTTGACCGCCCCTCTTCACTATGTTTATATCGGAATTTCAAAAAGATGTCTTGATTAGACTCGCGAAATTTACTCCTTTTCTTTTACACTTCAGTTAATATATTATTATATCACAAATTGCACAACATGGAATGCAATAGTTCTGTTTAAACAAAAGAAAAACGAAATGACTGTTATTGAATTGTAACAATAGACACAACCTCGTATTGTTAAGACGTACATGAGATTCTAGCGTTTACACATGTCATTTGACTTCATTTTACCGCTCCATACGATCTTAACATCTGGCACTACATGTGTTTGCGTTCACTTCCACAGTAATATGGCGGTTTTGGTTTGCGCTTTACGTTGACACACTTTAAATATAGGAAAACGTACATGTACTGGCAGTTTTTACTGTCACATGTGACAACTTTGTCCAATATACAATTACTCTTATTACCACAAACGCATAACACTTAACGACGTCATCGTAGTATGGTTTCAGGCATTCGTTACGCTCGCAAACTTTTGTCATTAATCCGGGTAGAAAATTTTGATAAGTTCACTGAGTAACATGTTACAGTGAGGTAAATCGGGATGTAATCCATTGTTATATATCGATTAACCACCAACAAAGTCTTATTCGCGCGAAATATGCGTTGTATGCGACGTCATTTTATTGACGTCATCGTATAAATCAAGGGACGTAGGTTCGACTCCCCCACTTATCCACTTATATAACTAATGCTCTTTCGGATGAGACCAAAACCGAGATCATATGTATCGGCATGTAAAAAGAACCAAGGGTGTCCGTTCTGTGTCCTGCACTCTCCACGGAAACCTAAAATAACTAACCTCTTCTGGGGACGTTGGTCATATTTATTACCAGGTACCAACGTTAAAAACTCTAAATGCAATCAAAAGCTTCGTTATTATCGTCATGTGTATACGTGACTCTTCTAAGAAACAATTGGAAATAATGGTGATGTGCGAATCGCACGTACATTGCCATTTGTGGTGCCTTCACAGGCTAGTCCCAGGCCAGTCGTCACACGAAGTTGCAGAACTCACTAACCGTATAGCAACGGTTACACATATACATCGAAGTTTGACCCGAATCTAATGTTGAAATGATTTATTATTTCCATGTTATAAAGGAAACAAGTTCAGCATAACACAAAATTATATGATAATATGTATAAGTATAGTTTCTCAAAGCTGTCTCTTTCAACATATATTCCGTTTGAAGCATTGTCCCATATGAGTCGTCTTAAAGTTTCCTAAACTTCCTACATAACGATTCTATTTTGTCCTCAGACAAACCTTTGATATGTTCAATGCTGCACGCTGGATTTTGTGTCAACGCTGAACTAAAGATGGCAAATTCGTTTATCGAATCCTAAAAAATTAAAATTGATATGTTTCGATTTGGTTATGTGAAAGGCCCGTGTTCTTGTGATGTACTTTTTTCTTTCGGTCCGGATTGGGTTCAGTTTCGTTTGCCAATACCGGACAAATTGCCTTCAACACAACCAGTACGGAATATGAGTGATTCCATTGCTATTAAACCCAACTTACTTCTGGAAAAGTTACTGTATTTATTTTTCTGTCAGCAAAATACCTTTACCGACAGTTACTGTGATTGTATATGAGACATTGCTGTATCATGCTAAAATGAAAGAAAAATAATCTGACTATTTTAGTTGTCATTACATTAGCCCTCGTTTATTTGCATTGCGAACGTATTGCAGCCTTTACGGGCAGGTAGTTTTCTTCACCATTGTTCCTGGAAAGGACTAATAATTTAATCTATCCTCCGTAAGAAACTACAAACTTTCTCACATAAAGAGTCAAGAACTGTCCCAGGTAAATCGTGGTGGAGCCGCCTTGATGCAGTGGTAGCGTGTTCCCCTCAGGATCGGAGGATCCCGGGTTATATCCCCACCAGTGCTAAGTAGTTGTAGTGTTCTTAGGTAAGACACAGATAATTCTACATTATCTCACTTGTTTTACTTCAAGATTGATTCCATCTAGAGTGAGTCTCGAGAGCGATTCATATAAGTTGTAATAAACTTTTTTCAATCAATAATAAATAAACTAGTAAACATAAATAGAGACTTGAACGGCGGCATGGCTCGAACTCCTGACCCATTATTGAGAGGTTTCGGTGATTTCAATATAGAGACTCATACATTGTACCACTCAACCACGGAGGCAGACCACATTCATTGGAAGAACTTATGTAATCGTCTATTATCTTTTTCAAATAGAGATTTATTTGGTCAAATGTGTAAAAGACTGAAAACAAATAGCATCTCATGGGTGTGTTTTCTCACCCTTTCATTACACAGTAATTTCTTTACTTACTTTTACAAATTCAACTCGAGAGTTCTACAAGGGTATGTTTATATTTATCATACAATAAACAAGCAGATAGACCTCAGCGGAATACCATCGCGAACGAAATCCGTACATTGTTCGCTTGTGGAAATTGTGATACAAGCTAGCACTAAAATCAGTAAATCTAAAGTATTTTAGTTTGTTTGAAAACTTAAGAAATGAAAACGGAAAGATGGCACAAATGTAAATAAATTATAACAAACACTTGGTATCCTTCGCCAATTGTCTTTCTCCTCCTTACAAAACCACGATTATGTACAAACTCAATATATTTTATACATAGAATTTATTATTGAATCAAGCTTAAAAAACAAAGGCTTAGTAGTTGGCATGACACAGCGTGTTTCTTTCCGAAAATTATAGGAGATTTCCTTAAAACGTTGTCACATCCAAAAACATTATCAATCATTGAGCAAAAGAAATGAATAAAAGTTTGCGTAAATGAACCATATTTCCGACCGCTTGTAAAGAAACAAAAATCAAATCAGAAGTCACCATTCCTAATGCTCATGCCTCCTCTTCAAAAAACCCCATAATGATGAGTGTGCAATTTCTGGTATTTTGTAAGGATGTGGGTAATATGTGTTTACACAGATTTAAATTCGCGTTAGATTTAAATCTCGCGTTAAAAGTAAGTCATGGACTTACAATGTGAATATCATGCCATACATTGGATACGTTACGTGAAACTAATTCAATATATTTACTAAAATAATCATTTTCCGCTGGATATTTTCGTAAGATATATTTCATAATTTTTAGTTGGTAGAATTCTGCACACTTTAATCACAATAAACAGAGCTATACACTATCTTGGTTTTATATGTTCATACTCATCCGTAGAAAATAAGAAAACGTGCATAATTTCGCATGTATCCAACAAAATTTGGTTTTTATATGAGCATATACATGTAAAAGTTTTACTATTGTATGTGATTAGGTACCTCAAACGGTGTATCTTGTCGAGGTTAAAAAGGTTGGTTGGTTGTTCTGTTTGCTTGTAGAGTAATGCCCGTTATCCCACTCACCACTAAAATGTCCATATCAGTGAACCTTTAAAATTTAAAAAAAAACTTTCTAGCTACTACATTGTTAAAAGCTAAATTGTTCGTGTCACTGAGTTGTTATTGCGACTTTTACATCTTGTAATAATGAGAAAAATGTTGCTGTTTTAAACTGAACACATGTTGTCAGTTAATGATATTGATATCAGAAGAAGCAAGTGTTTGCATCAAATTTATCGCGTAGCCTTAGAATTAACAGCTTACCCTAAGCTCGAGCTTTACTTACTTATGTACCTGTTATGAAAAGCGGACTAAGAATTTAAAAGTAATTTGATGTATCAAACTTATGATTCAAGTCAATATTTTCATACAAAGTTGCCTTGCCTTCGTGTGTATGGAAAAGTGACTACTGTTAAGCTTTTTAAGAAAATCAGAATGGAAATGCAGTACTTAATCACAGTCAACTTGCTGTTTCCGTTGAAGTATATTCAGTGTTAGTCAGATACTTCAAAAGATTAAATCGACTAATAGTGTTATAGCGGTCCATATTGACAAGGAAGAATATCAAAGATTTCAATGGCGTATTTTTAAAAAAGAGATGGATAAAAATGATCGAACTAAGAAAATGAATACCCACAACACGTTTAATTAGGGAAAAAACCATAACAGTCATTTGTCAATTTTATTACGTAGACGAATCATACCACGTCCCGCGCAGTCAATAAAATATGCACAATATTGTGTCTCTAGCATTTTGTTTTCGGCGAAAGAATGAAAATCTATTCGAATTTGTGAATATCAGAGGTAATTGTAGGTGTTTTTACTTATGCGTGACATTGCCGACCTGTGAACAAAAAATATGGATGCTATACAAAAACAAAAGTTGTCCACACATGAAGTTGGGACTCCCATACTGTCTCAACGTAAACTCAAGTAAACAAATACAAATTAAACAATGTTAAATTAAGTTCTAAAACATATAAAGTCATTCTCAAAAAATATACCCTGACCGAAGCATAGTATATACAAGTTATGAAACATTCTTGGCGAACTCGTCGGGGATTCTCCTTGTTAATGCTTAAATGTCTTCAAAAAAGTAAATGAGCATGGACTATAAACTGGTGTCTATCAATAGGCAACACTTATGCTCTGAAACCATACTTGTTTCATCCCTAAAAGTCAACCGTTCCATCAACATTATTCACAAAGGTCCCCGAATACGGGAAGCAAACACTACCCCTATATCCGTTTTCAAAATAACACGATTATATTCCGAAGGAATCCGGAAACGACAAACACGGGATAAACATGTTTGCCTTTTGACAACGGGTCAACTCATGGGTTCATTATCTCTGTATGTGTTTTTGTATCTTTTTTGATTTCTGTTTTCTTTCGGTGGCTAGTTATCAGCATTTGCACAGATATTATGCCCATTAATATTTTCTCCACGTGTAGTGGATGGGTGAAAAAGCAAACACAATGTTTCAAAATTCTAAAATAATTCACTTTGGTCATACAACATTCTTAACTGTCGTAAATGTAATTTGTCAAAGTTTGTGGTCCTTAACATAGTTTGCGTAGTACATATCGTAATAATCGGGCATGTAACTCTGTTGATAGGAAGTAGATAGTGAACCAGCTGGTATACTTTACAATAATGTTACAGTACCCACTAAAATTACGTTGTGAGCTCTCGTTAACACATTCATAACATTCTTTTCCGTTACGGTACGCCGCAAAAACGGAAATAATATCAAACAGGGAATGCCACGTACCAAAACGCAGCCTCCCCAAAACGAACCCCACAGCACCCAGAAGTGCACACCACCAACACACACACACACACACACACACACACGCACACACACACACACACACGACACACACACACACAATCATGTGGGGGCACACATATACACTACCAACACACTGCATACAAAGCAAACACACGAGGACAAAACAACAATTAAGGAACACAGTGGGGGCACCTTGGAACGGTCAGTGGCAAAAACACCACACAGAGAGCTTAAACCGGTTTATAGTGCGCACCCAACCTCACTCTTACCCCACCATGTTCCAAAGTCTGGGACAGTGTAAATAAAAAAGTAATCCCTGCTAGGTGAATCTCTAACACACGCAATGGAAACGAAGGCATGGTATGTAAAACACAAAAATGCTCGTGTATAAATATATAAAAAAGCAAACCTTGGGAACCAAAAAACGTATGTACTCAATGCCTTTGCAGAAGGCAGAGCACAAAGAGAAACACCCTTAAGGGGCCCGACAGAGAAACAGGCCAGGACAGAAATCCAAACAGTTTCGTCCCAGTGGGATTTAAAAACTGACATAAATTGTCGAAATAATTACTTATATCATTTCCGCACTTTTCGGGGAAAGCGACACACCTAGCAACCTGTCGTCATTACCAAGTTTACTATATATCCCACATTGAAAAGTAACCGTGCAATCATGTGGATTTTAATGAATAGACCTTAAGACTGATATAAATTTTGTAAGACTAACTTAATGAAAGGAAACTGTTTCAAATAAATAAACAGTATTTATTCATACGCGCAATTTCAGCAACCGGACTCGGCCAGCGTAACCTAAATATAGCAAATGGAATATATATTAAATATGAATTAAATATGCTCGAGTCGCCAGATGGATATCGTGGCCTTTACATTATGTACAATATTTTCAAATAAGATATACATTTCTCACGAACGTCGAACATTTAATGCTGCGGATCAGAGCATGTGAGTCAAGCAAAGCAACAACATACATTAAAGAATCAATTGTATCAAACAAATAATATTATTCGACTAGGGTCCATGTGTTTGTAGGCCTCTATTCAACATAATTATTTCAAGATGCACAGAAGTGATGGATTAAAATCAAAGCAGTATTCATTAAAATAAACAGTAGCAGTAAACACAAAATTAGAGGGCGTACTTAATGTCCTATGGATCTGTCATAGTTATTGTAAGGCAATGGCAATCGCATTGGGAAGAGAATGTGGTTCAATGCTTTCTTTTCTTGGGGTTAAGGCCATTTCAACAGTATTTTCAATGGTGCACAGGCATGCTTTTACATTACTCGCGTATAGTCGTGTACTTGTATTTAGAGTGTAAACCATCTGTATTCCAGTTGATAGAAGCATTGTATTTATGTTCTAATGGGCTGTAAAAAAACGTCAATCGGCGTTTTGCACTTTATATGTAAAACCATATGATCTTGTTGAAATATAGCATAAACATACCAGCTGCGCTTCAGCAGAAAGGTAGCTAAGTATTGAAGAGCATCAGCACTTGCAATTGTAGTTCTAAATGCATTAGTTGACGATAATTTAACATAGGTATTAATCTACTGGGTCAGCTCACAAGCATGGATATTCATGTTTACCGAATGTACACTGACCCTAAGACTTCATCAATTCTGCATAAACTACCAGTTGCAAGTTAACGTAACGCCAGTTATTCTTAGGTTAATCAATGTGTTCAGCAATAGGTTGGTTTAAGTGAATTTTTGTAACTGGTTGACAGCCACACTACAACTTCCGACGGATACGACCATCTATGACAAGAAATCGCAAATAATCGTAATCGAAATGTTTTGCCACAAGTCCTGAGAAATTTTGGATGGTCTTTGATAGTCACACGAGCGCATTTGTTCGTTTAAAGGTTTTCGATCATGTTCGTATCCTGCCTGTGCCCAGCTTGTCATGTAGCTGGTTTGAAACGAAAGGCTTCTATAAGCGTGCAAGTGTCGTGTTACAAGCCTTGCGTTGTCCTGGATGATTATGGGAGCTCCCGATTCAAATAAATGTCTTACTACTGTGCCAAAGGTCATTCCCACGATTTGTGGTACGACTGCCCGACTATTGTTACTTATTTTGCGACTGAATTGACAAGTCAAGCGAATAGTTGTGAAAGTCGTAAGACAAGTCGGTAGTATAGTGGTGAATAGTAGCCCGGTTGGTACTTGAGGGATATTGTCATAATCCCATAACGAGTCGCAGGAGTAGGCATGATCAGTTACGCAACCAATTCCTGAACAGTCACAACCACTCGCAAGATCAGTCACTTAACCTGAACCCGGAGACTGGTCATAGAAAATCCAAATGAGTGTGTACCGATCAAATGCGATATTCACTTTAGATTTAAGTGTTTCTTCCCGATGAAATATAACAGCATCTTTTAACCGAAATCGAAAATGAATCTAAAGTCTTTAAACTGAAGCAACATTAATTGATCTTGTTTCACATAACTACGCAAGATAATATACTTATTACATTCTGAAACACACAACGCAAATTTTCACAGTTTTCATAGAATCACCGTAATGTC
>JAFMSR010002490.1:0-23734 GCA_022818135.1 Saxidomus purpurata
CAAATGTAGTGTCTTTTGTGTAGTGGTGCTTTAAATAAACGTGTTAACAGCAATTAACTACAATTTTACGCATACATTTTGCACCTCATGTTCAATACGAAGTCACTCACGTGTGTTCAAATTTGACACTTACTTTAAATCATTTCGCAACTGGGTAACTTGTGGACATTTAAAACTTATGGAAGTATTCTTCTATTGAGTAATAAATTGGTCTAATTAATTTGATCTCATAAACGGACAACACATTGTTAAAGAGAAACAAAACAGAGTTGGTGAATAAAAAAAAAATAAAAAAAATAAGAAAATGTAAAAATTAAAAAATAATCATATCGTGTACTCCGTCTATCGTGTAGCGTGCTGCGTACGCTTCGTATATCGTTCATGTTGTGTATCGTTCTGAATCATGAACCATTTATTTACCGTACATGTAACGTGCGTATATCGTGCGTACATCGTGCGTACATCGTGCGTGTATCGCTTACTCAGTATGACAAATGTTACGTCCCGACCACTTCATGCAGACGCTCATGCCTAAGCATACCAAAAACGAATTGAGGACCGTCTGAGACTGAAACAGCGTTGGCTACGTCTGCTAAATACATGTAACTTATGTAAAATATTTGAACAGTTATACATAGTGATGATGCCAAAGTAGGTCAACGTTTTAAGTTACATATAAATATGTTTATTTATCACTAGGTGTTAAAACAATCGTACTGCTGACGAAAATTGACGTTCTGTCCAAAATGGTCGAAGAAGACATAGCTAAAACATATCACAGTGCTAACGTGAATAATGCAGTAAGGCTTGCAGAGGAATTATTCGGTGTTACGGTTAGTATATGTGCAACACTAGTAAGTTGGCTTTCGCTGGAGGTTTTCCTTATTCCTGCAAACATTATGTTCCAAGTAGTAATTATCAAAATGTAAATGAATATCTATAC
This sequence comes from Saxidomus purpurata, assembly GCA_022818135.1. Lineage (NCBI taxonomy): Eukaryota > Metazoa > Mollusca > Bivalvia > Venerida > Veneridae > Saxidomus > Saxidomus purpurata. The sequence continues at coordinate 944 of JAFMSR010002490.1, forward strand.
ACAATCGTGATTTGTTAGGCAATGACTTCCAATCTTCTACATTAATATCAGTCAATACAACTGGAACCAAAATATAGATCCATACTTCTTTCAATATTCAATTGTGTGCGTACAATTATGATTACTGTTCTGTCACATTCTGAGATTGTGTATGCTAGTTTCACAATAAACCGTTGCTATTAGACATTTTCCATAAATAATTGTGCAGAAAAAATAAATTGAATTTTAAAATTAAGTTACTTTTGAATCAAAAGTTCTCGCTCACCTTGTCACAACTAAGACACTACCGCAAAAAGTATAGTTTATCAAAATTATTAAACATACTGGAATTTAAACAGACTGATCTAAGCAAAGGATCACAACAGTAATAGCTAACTTTAAGACAAATATTAAAGACAGGTAAATCTACTACATGTACATATGTTTTCAATGTTCTTAACAGTTGTAACTACTTTTATAATTATATAAAAGTAATGACAACTTTTAAGAACAATGAAAACTGTAGAAATTTAACTTATATATTTTATGTTTAAAGATAATGTGTTCTCTTATCAGATAATTCAAAAGATTAAATGTAATTAGTCATTACGTTGGCAGGCCTGTTTTTTATTTAAAATAGCCAGCAAACATTTTGCCAGTGAAGAATTACTCATCAGAAATGACCTCGGACATTGGAATAGAGATATCGATCCTACTGGCATTGCGGCAAATGGTATTCTTTGCATCGGATGTCTTGGAAAGCTACACAAATTGATGACGGTAAAATCAAAGATTGTCTGAAAATATCAAAACACGAACATACTTGAAATCATAAAACTTAGAAAGGATTAAAAATTAATGAGACAATTGTTCTGACAAATTGCAATATTTATGCCTACATTTTTATTCATTTTACTGTTAAACAGTTGTGCTTTCTATATGAACGTTTTACTTAAGTATGTATCAGCTTGATGGAAGCGTTTCAAATTTGTGTATTATTTGTCCTCAAACTGATTTCACGCTCATACAAGTGCTATGAATCAGTTATTGAAACACAACAAGTTTTCACGGAAAAATAGCATGTTTCCATTGAGCAGGGAAAATGCATCACATTCGTTAAAAATTGTGAATATAAGCCTTGTCACTGAAGCAAACTTATAATGAAAAAAATATTGTCTGACTGAACACAGGTGATGTTTTTGATTCAGCTTGCTTCGTTTTAGTCTTATACGTTCACCACAACAGAGATGCATCGTGTTTGTCTATTTTTTATTCGACGCTATTTGCAAAGACTTTACTATAGAGCCTGCAAAAATATTGAACACATTATGTGATACTACGTATTTTTATGCCGCTTAAAACATATTTGATATAACATGTCAGTCGTTTCTTCTTTATGATTCGTCATGAAGTTTTAAAATTATTCATGCGTGTTTATATTAAGCTCACATTGACACTGAACATGTGTTACACAGGCGCTTATAACTCTGTTGATTGTTTTAATCAAGTCACAATGCTTCTGTTATGTTGTTCTGATGGAACTAGTTATCTAATATGATTCCATTTTGTGCTCACTTAGTAGTTTTTTAAATCGATGATCATTTGATAAATGATCATTAAGCACAAGCATAAAATGTCGACTGTAGCATCTGGTCGAATAAATCGTTCCCGTTATCAAAACCGTTTGTTCGCATGGTGGGAAAACTACAAATTGTTTTGATATATTTTGCATTCACATACATGTACAGTCTTACAAATCAGACATAATGATTATACTGGATTAAACTCAGTTTCAGTATTTGAGTAAAGTGATGTATAAGGTGACATTTCAATAGAGACATATTTTTGTACACATACCAGGTATTTGTGATACAGTTAGTAAAGTGTTGTTTATATTTTATATGTGAATATACATTTATGAACTCATCAAGGTCATTATTACATATATTGGCTGGAAACATTTAAGTAAAAACAAAAATGCAGACATATAAGCCTCTACATATACTCACGTGTGTAATTTACGATGTAATCAATTTGCGTGTTCTGCCTGAAGAAAACTTGCTCTTCTTTTGTGTATTGTATATAAGTGAACTAATTGAAAGCAATGTATAAGCGTCCTATATTTTAGCTTATAAGACAACATTATACAACAATTACATGGACCGTAATACCGTTTATCAGTGTTTTTTCGCGTGTGTCTAGTTTTCGCTATATTCGCGACCAGAGAAGATCGCGAAATTTAGAATCAGAGAAAATTTAGTACAACATTTCGCGAAATGTTAAGCTTCGCATTGCCGATATTCAGTTTGCATATTCAGTCGGGTGTAAACATAGAAATTAATACGCTGTAATGTTTAATATCAGAATCAATATCGATAGTTGCAATAATAACATGTTTATGTTAATAGAATACTTGACCTAATCCCTATTTGTTTACACGTTATAACGCTATTACCACATTATCTAACATTAACTGTATAAGTATTATAATTATTAAATAAGGTGTCAGTTATTTACCTTACTTTACTGAAAGCAATATCCGGACAGGTGTTAAATACTAACCTCTAAGAATAGTTGAGCATTAAAACAGTTGAAACCTGTATAAACTCTCTCCGCGAAAGTGCGAAATTCGATGCGCCTTAAATACTATTCAATCAATTAATATACTATTCATTGTTTATTTTAGCGAACAAATAAAACAACCGGAGCAGCTCGGGATTTATGTTTTTCGCACTATCACTCAGTGATTTCCCCATTTCGCCCTTAGATAAAAAACGCGAAAATCAAAATCAAATTTTTTAAAATCTCGAAAAGGAGATTCGCTAAAATTAAAACAGGGCCAAATTTGCGGAACTTGATGTACGCAAAAAAAAACACGATGTACGGTAGTTACAATCTAGTACGTTTGCAGAGAACGAATTTCTTGTTCGACTCCATTAGAAACCTGGAATAGAAATGTATGTTTCAAAACGAATAAATGCAGAACTTCAAGGTACGCTGAGACTTTCACTCGATTCAGTAAGGAATATATAGGACTCAGTCACAGCACTATAAGTAGCGGCCAGGTTTACATCAGGCAGTAATTAGTAAAACGCTTGAAACACTGTAATTAAATATCTTAATTGATATCACACGACATGTATTCTTATTTTCAAAAGATTAATTTGTTGCTGCGACAATTACGAGCGGGCATAAAATGAAATGTCATGCAAGGTTGTTCTTACTTTGAATTGCTGGGCGATGTCGCCGCACGATAAAGCAATGAAACCATGTTTTGCCTTTTAATTGATTTATCACTTGACAACAGTGCATTGTGGCGGCAATGGCAATGTACCTAGTCTTAAGGGGGGGTCACTGCTGAAATTCAAAATAACAAGAAATTTTATTGACACTGTTTTTTATGGAGACTAACATATTGCTAGTTAATTTCTGGAAAAAAATAATGCTGGGTCAATGACTTAGCTTTTTCGCAATATTAATATTTAGTGATACACTATCAGATCAAGGTGCTTAATGCAGAATTAGCTAGAATTTTGGTATTGTAAACATTTATGTATGTGGTGTTTGTTTCTGAATGGGTATCAATTTTTACTCTTTTCTAATGTAGTACGTTATACTTTATGATAAAAAATTGGAGATAGTGATATTTCTAACATCATCTGATAAACATTACGCTCCTTATTATTACCCCACCCACTTTACAAAAATTCGTGTTTTCAATTTTTGATAAATGAATATTTTCATGATAAAGGAATAACAAGGTTTTTCAGATATTTTGCCTAAAGTTTGATTAAAACCTTTGTTTTAACATGTAAAAATAAAAAATGGGGGTCTATGTGCATATAAGAAAGAAATTCAATAAAAACTGACAAAAAATGTGTTTTTCAACGAGCTTTGAGATATGACGGCATAGGTCTGTAACAAAGAATTGTAAAAGGGACTAGTTATTAATGTATTTTTATATTCTAACATTTTGTTTTGTAATAAAGTTTGAATTAAGTAACTATTATAATCGGTTTGTGAGAAATGACTATTTTTGTACCCCTACCCCCATTTTGGCATATGGCAAAATATGTAAATTTAGTCACAAAATGTGAGGTCAAAATATTTTTTCTCAAAAATGTTCAATCTTTTACACTGAAGTATTCCTTTTGTGCCTAAGTTTACTACTGCATAATTATTTTTTTCAGTTTACTCATCATTTTTGAAATATAACAAATGTAAATTTCCGGAAGTGCAAAAATCCAAAACCTCACTAGTGACTCCCCTTAATAGTCAGTATTGTGTCATTCCTTAGGATTTTTCCGGCGACTATCCAGATTACTAACCCTTTTCCTATAGTTTGGCACTATTTCAAAATATCTGACTACAATTGAACAGTGCATGTGTACTTAAGTAGTTCGCGCTGTTCCTCGGCCAAAATAAAATTTCATCAGATTGACCTGAAACTTTGATGGATTACACCTGAAGTAACGACCGGTACGGAATCACAACTTTTATTTCATTTTGACGTTGGTTACCTAGCAACAAAGTGACGTTAAGACGCCACCTAACCACACTGCCATTACATGTGCCTTGTCGTGCGTTTTCCTATATAATTCGACTTAAAATAATAGTAAAAAGAAAATTCAAAATGCGCTGTTGAGAGTGTGATATTCTCTCTCGGCTGGTATATATAAGTTTTAATAAATTAATTTTTAGTACATTATGTCAGTAGAAAAACGACGTCCAAACGTCATTTGTCGGGCGTTTGTCGACGTACAAATTTACGCATAAACGTAAATAAAGTCAAAACGCTCTGGTAAAAGTTTTTCAGAAATTAACAATGCATCCAGCGAGTATTTATCTACGAAATTAGCACAAAATATTGGTACCCTTTCGGCTTACGTTTTTCAGTATTGATGCGCTTCTTATGTCACTGTACTGCGTCACAACGTCGTAAAACCGACGTCCTTCGACATAAAAAATCGCCAGTTCATACGAATATAGCCAGTATTTGAAAGTTTTCTTTTTTTAACATAATGTCTTCAACAAGTATTGAGCCCCAAAAAGATTTAAAAATTATCCTGTTTGCCGTATCTATATTTCGACGCAAACTGAGTACTGTGACTGCACATCAAAGTCAAGTCTTCCTCTTAAATACCTCTTTAGATTTTGCCAGCATACATACATTTGGCAAACATACAGGTAATACAGATGATGTATGGAATAAAATATAATGTATCCATTTCTTCTCAGGTACCAAGCAGTTCGTTTCCCGTGTATTATGCTGGTTTGAATACAAAAACCTTGTGTTCGTTGTTACAATACCTTTGATGATTAACAAAGATATAGCAAAACAAGAACTACCTTTAAAAAAGATAGTCGGCGGAATTTTTAGTATATGAAAGCGATTGTAAGCTAGATTTTTATTGAAAAAAAAATATTCAGTCGGAATTCGCCATATGTCACATGGTGAGAATAAAAGAGCCTGGACCGGGATTCGAACCCATGTACCTTCCCTTGCAAAGTCTCTCCCGACTGAGCTAGCCGGCCACTTGTCATTTTTGTACTCAATAGTAATTAAATATCTGTCGCGACATGTGTATCAGGAAAACAAACTTAATCCTTGTTTTTCTTATCTGTATGCTACTCTAATTTTTGACCGTTATTCACTGGCCGAGAAAGTATTAATATTCTACACTTAAAATAAGCATTAATTTGGTGGTATCATCATGTTGATAGATATGAATTATTTACGTACAGTCAAACCTGTGATCAAAGACCACTGTTGGGAAGCTACAAATGTGGTATTTGTTTGCAGGTGGTCTTTATTCACAGGTGTGTCTACTATAATATTAGTAGTGCTCGGTGATCTCCCTGCTGGTTTTTATTCGCAGGGTAGTTTCTATTCGAAGGTGGTCTTTAACACAGGTTTGACTGTACTTAAATCATTAACACATTCAAGAATGACTGAAAACGCAAGATTATTTTATTAACTATTCTCATTCGGTATTATTCAATTTGTCTTGATCAACACTTTCATTCTGTGCTGTATCATTTTGTAAGGACGGAGTTATGCAGCCTGACATGGACTCGAACCCCGGTCTCCGCTTACTGCGCTACCGACAAAGCTACCAAGCTGCTTACACAGTTATCACCCTTACTTTAACCAATGATGTAAGCTCTTTTTGTTTCGTTAGCATTGAATATAACAAATTATTACCTGTACGAATTAATACAATATCAATTGATTAATGATAATTGATCAATTGATGGTAACATATCAACTCAGCGTAAGAAGATTTTGTACTACTAGGTATATTGCAATTTGCTTGAGACGTGTTATCCGTACCGGTATGGCTTCACCCCGTACCGTGGTATTTTTATGAAAATTAAAAAGAGCTATTTCTCCGTCATTTATTAGCTGAATTATCATTCGATCACAAAACTCAAAAGGTAAACAAATAAACTTAATTATTTTGCACAAGGAATGATTCATTACTTTATTACCATATTATAACCAAGTGTGAATTTTTGTAAGAGTTATTCACCCTCAATATATAGCAATACGTATTGCAATACAGTACCGCGTATTGCAATTTATCGCGTTGTAGAGACACCCCTGACTCTTTAACATGCCCGCAGTGTACAGCACCGATATAAGTTATGATAGTGGAGGAGTGGGAGATCGAACCTTCGATCCATGGATATCTAGTTCAGCACGTCAACCACTGTACCACTGATCCGCCCCTACCCCGGTAATCTATCGCTCATCGAGATAATCCTCGTGCACAAAACGCATGAGCGATTGTGTGATACAAAGTGTCAAGACAATAGCTCACCGCTATACTATACGTATCGCGAAGAACTTAAAACTTCTAAAAAACTCTTTGTAAATGATAATATGTACATGTGTGTGATAGTTTGGTCGAATTATTCAGTTGACATCGTCTGAATCACCTCCGTTAGCGAGTTGTTGCAGTCACCGACTTGAAATCGCTGCCACCTCTCATTAGGAGTCGAGCCCTGCTGAACCACGACTCTGTATGTGAGAAAGTTTTAGTTTCAGTTTCTAAAGGAGCATGGGGGTCAAGCACTTGTCCTCCCAAGGAGCGATGGTTAAGAAAACTGCACGGCTGTAATTTAAACTGAAAATACCGTTGAAACGGGCCTAAACCCCAAAAACGAAACAATTGCTGTTTACCGCAGTATTTCATTCCTCCGTTTGTTTGAATGACGTTTATGTATCAATTATGTGGATATAAGTTCCACAACTAAACAACTGATACATTTTATAGCAACCAATTCCCGACTAGTTGAGTCTATTTTATCTAAATATTGAAATGATTGTAGTAGATCTATATAAAGATTGTGTATTTCATTGTCATGTTATTTGCTCCACACATGTATGCATTATTCTGTAACTGGCTATAAATGTAAATGTGATTGTATGCCAAATAAAATGTATGCTATGTTATGTATATAAATTAATATATTACCAGGATTCGAAGTCGCATAGCAATAAAAAGTTAGCACGCCTTAGACTACAAAGCCGCCCCTACAGTTTTAAGAATGGTTGCGTAAATAACCGATCTCTACTCTAATCATGAACATAACAAAAGGATAGTTAAGTTGTTTCTTCAATTCTTCTATGTAATAATTACCAAATATTAACTTCACAAATATCTCGACCGACGCCTCGAAATACATTTTCTCTAACTGAAATCGTATGTTTATCAAATGGAATACAGATTATCTTCATACTCTTTTTTTCCATCAAATTTGGCAGCGATTTTTCTTCAGAAGTAATAAAAAAATCATACATGTAGATTAAACATGAAACTTTTGCGACGCATTATTTTCTTGCTGAAATGTCGACGTTATGCTCACATGCATTATACGCTAGGCAAACGAATCAATGAATGTATCGATATCGAAAACTATAGCGGCATGATTTATTTTTCGTCAATTTTATGGATAAATCTTCGAAGAAAAATTTGTTAAATTTTGATAGACTTCTGCCAGGTCTGTATACATAATTTGACAAAATCTAAATGCAAAATACGACCGCCTAAGGACATTTCGGCGTCAGATTTCTATAATTTTACAGAGTACAGTGACATAAAAGGCGCACGAATACTGCAAAATATAAGTCCAAAGGGTATCAATATTTTTGGCTTATTTTGTAGATAAATGCTGCTTGGAGACAATGTTAATTTTTTAAAGGTTTTTACCAGGGCGTATTGACTAAATTCACATTTATGCCTACATTTGTACGCCGAAAAACGTTGATGACGTTTGGACGTCGTTCGTCTACAAGCGATATGTACAAACAAGTTAGTTCAATACATTGAAATATACCAATCGAGAGAAAATATCACCTTCTAAACAGCACAATTTAAATTTTCATTTTACGATATTTCGAAGCCGAGTTATAAAGAAAAACGTACGATACAGCACTAACACAGACTATGTCGCTAGGTGGCGTCTTAACGTCATTCTGTTGCTAGGTAGCCGACGTCAGAATTAAATTAAAGATGTGGTTCCGTAACGGTCGTTACTTCAGGTGTAATCCCTCCAAGTTTCAGGTCAATCTGATGAAATTTTATTTTGGCCGAGGAACAGCGCGAACTACCTTAAGTCCGTTTAGACCTTCGAAACCATTTAACTATTAACTTGTGAGTTTTATATGGGCCTCTTCATCCGTACTTATGCACTTACTGCCGGTTTGGCTTCAACAAGTTATCAGTAAATGATAGGCCTTTCCTACATGTATGTACAAAATGTAAAATACCGTAAGCACTTAGGGTTGAAATAGAACAGTTTTGATTTAACTTCAGAATATACAAAAATACTGTTTTTGGATATACACTGGGAATTGAATATTTATCTTTGGGTTGTATTTTAAAACAAATTACTTATCTGTTGTATTGTTAATGTCATACATTTATAATGCTAATTGTGTTGTTTTTTTTGTATTATTGAACATGTATGCTGTGTGATTTTTAAAATTTGAGAAGAGAAAAAGAAAAGAAATTATAATAAATATAATACCATTAATTAAACTCTTTGATTTTATTTGGTTCTTCGTTGTCTTTCATCATAACAAAGTTATTTCTTAGACGGACTTGATTCAGCCCTCGGCAGTAAATTAAATAACATTGGTAGCAGCGACATGGATTTTTCTGACTTACACACGTTTTCCGCAAAAGTAGTCATTTGCACATTGGACAAATTTTCACATAACATTGGCCAAACATATCATATGGATTCAGAGAAATTAATGAATTAAAAAATACACTTATTCAAATCGCGTAGGAGTTGAGTATTATTTTGGTTAATTTGGAAGAGGAATTAACCACTTTTTAGCTGTTATAAATGAAATAATTCAAGAAACAAATCCGTTATAGGAAAATTGCAACCACCAACCGGAACTAATCAATGAGTAAATCGTTAGCATAGACTAGCATTTAATTTTCTTTATCGAGCTCTGGAAGTACATAACTTTGTTATACGCAATATTCATAGACAGAAATCATGGCTCATAAAAAAGATAAAAGTGCGAAAAGTCAGGATGAAATTGACAACGCTGACACTGTGCCGAATGTTCAGGGAGAACTAAGTCAGTTACGTAAGACAGTAGATGAACAATACGTAGGCTCACAATTCCAGGCACAACTTACTTGTCGGAAAAGGGCAAAAAAACAAGAGAAAGTAAGAATACTTCTTAAAGAAACAGTGAATATCATGAAAGGGCGGTAAAAAAATGATAAATGAAATAGTGGAAAATAAAGATGAAGCAATAATCGTTAGGACGATACTGTTGATTTTAGTTTGTAGTGTGAACAAGTAGTTTTGCGCCTATTTAAGTAGCAGATAAGCCATATGTTCTCTGATTTGGCTGATATATAAACAGCTAAATAGGAAGTCCGGTTATTCAAGAAAAGGATATTGAAAGGGCAATCATCAGATCTTACTTCACGAGTATCGTGCACTTTAGTCAGATTGATATCTCAGACAACGTCTCGACCTTCTTCAGAGAAAAGTTACAGAAGATGATTCAGAAAATGTTGTTAATAGAAATGGCACACATTCAACAGTAATTTTGCAACCTCGACTAATCCCAGCTCGTACACACTGATGGTCTAATAATTCAGACGGACGTTTTTAACACCCACCGGGAAATGTTAAATGAAATATTCTACAGATAAGAGCAAGCTGGACTTTAGTTAAAACCAAGTAGCTGTACTTTGTTCAGACCTGAAGTTCCATTTCTGGGATATACATAGGCGCTAACGTTTTTTGTTTTGTTTTTCTGCAGTAAAACGCGAGCAGCACGCGTTTTTGCACGTTTTAGAGACGGGGCGTTTTTCTACTCGAACCGTTTAAAAAAAACGGGGGTTACTGCCCGCCCCGTTTTGAAAAAAAATTTAACGTGACAAAGATCAAAATTTAAATATCCAGGGCCGGGAAATATATACAATAGAGAAATTATTAATGTTAAGAAGGTATATATATTATCATTGTCAATGTCAACTTTAATTGTACATGTACTGTATATTCTATATTGATAAAATAGGTCAACACTAATATCGCCGATTACATTTCAATGAAAACAACAATATAAATATCGTTGAATGTCTTCTGACAAAATACGCCTCGCTGATTGGCGAAACGGCAGCAGCCGTGAAAAAAGCGCACTTGGAATTTTCTGATTGGCTGCTTGCTTTTACCCGGACACTACTTCCGTATTTGGAGTGACCCGTTTTGATTACCGGCTACTCTTACCATATATGGAGTTAAGCCGTTTTTTGCGTGGAAACGCGAGAAATTGACCGCGAATATCGATTATTTTACTCAGACAATGTAGGTACAATGAAATCAACGGCAATCAAACAAAAAAGATACAATGGATTATACGGTGCTCAAACAATGTAGTTACAATTAAATAAACCGCGCTCAAACAATGTAGTTACAATGAAATATACGTCGTTTTCAACGCGGTAACAACCATCAGGTAAACGGAATAAAAACGTGAGCGCCACTGTATTTAATGGATATTACAACATTCGTACAGTTGACAAAAATTAACGTTCTGTCCAAAATGGTCGACGAAGACATTGCTAAATCAAAGTGTTAGCGTAAATAATGCGGTTGATCTTTTAGATGAGTTTTTGAGTAAGTAAGTATATGTTCAACGCTATCAGTTGGTTTTCGCAGGAGGTGTTCCTTATGTCTGTAAATGTCATTTTCCAAGTCGTGTCCTATGGATGATAATCTGGTCAGAGCATGTTGTTGCGCTTACAGTTGTTAATCGATTAACAGAGTCCAAGCTTACAGCTACACCGACAAAGTGTTGGATAGGATTTCAAAAACAAGAGTGTTTAGGGCATACATGCATACATGGAGAGGTTTCAACATTTGAACTGGTACATGTTTAGTAAGGATTTTTTCACAGGTAACTTATCACCAGAGTATCTAGTTTCATATATGTTTTACTAAATTCGGTTAAGTTACAAGAAAGTTTTTTTTCCATTTTTTTGGTTGTGGTTTTCAATTTTGTCTAGACTACTATAACGGAACTAAATTTATATAACCTTTTTTGACCGACATTTTATTCGTGCATTTCATGTTTGCACAAAGGTTATCATTTCCTCGTAAATTTGAATAAAGTATATTAGACAAGAGCGACCATTAGGAAATTGCACAAACAGGTGTCACGACTTTCACAATTTATATGTTACATTGTATAAAGATCCGACTTTTGCTTGATGAAGATAAATTAATTTATTTTTGAAAGTTTTCTATTTTATTACGTAAATTGTTATTTTCATTTAAAGATATAGTAAGCTATTTTATAACATCTAATGATTTCGTTTGAAATATTTTGTAAATTTTAGAAGTTGTTGAATTTGTTGTAATTTCATCGAGGAATCGGTACAGTTTGTTTTGCGTTTAATTCTTTAGCAAATACCTAGGTGATTTTATTTCACTGAGTATTGATTATTTTGTCTAATTGAATGATGCTACATTGTAAATGTAAGCTGCAGTTTAATTCAGTTAGTTCTGTGTTATTGTGTTTCATTTCATTTTAATTTCATTCCTAATGATATTGCAAATAAAGACCTTTGATATAGTTAAAAATAAAGTAAACTTACATGTACATACGAACCCAAATTACCGGAACCAAGACGGAGATCTTGTTCTGAATGGCGAGGACAGTTTATTTATAATAATAATACGTGTTTATTTTAACAATTAGGTAAAATTGTAGATGATAAGTTATCAGGACTAGAGTTAAGACTTTATTTTAAGTGAAGACTTATTTCTCTATCAAATTTTCATATTTTGCTTTTGTCATTGTATATAGTCATCCCTAAAATTGAATTTGTAAAATTTGTATTAAGTGTTGAGAGTTCGATTACACTGATGTGTTTTTCCTTGACCATCCATGGTTACGGTGACAATCAAGACATAGAACATATATACTGGCAAAAAATTTAATAAGCTAACATTGACACATCTCTTTGCATTATTAAGATGGTATTTGTTGATAAATTGGAAACGGGGCCAATATTTCTCTAGATTTTACTGTAGATCTATCCCGGCCCTGGATATTTTAATTTTGAAATATGTCTCTGCTAGTGAGTAGTATTTCTTTTAGGCTACAGGAATCTCTAGAGTGAAGAAGCGTAGATGATTACAACATAACACAGTCATTAATTCGGAGCGGCACTTTACTGTATCTTGTCTCGGCACAAACAACAACAACAACAAGAAATCTAAATAAAATGGTTTAGAAATAACTTTACAAGTTTACAGCCCCTTAACATGAGGTCTACGGTCTTTTCAGGTAAGGGATATCACCTACATATCCATATCTTATGATCAGACCATCAGATATATGGTAAAATGTCAGTTAACTTTTAGTTACAGTTCATAAACAATTGTATCCCTGTACAGTACTGGTACTATGGTTTGTTGTTCTAACGTCGTGCGTAGTCCTTAAGTCGTGCATGTACGATTTCCCGTATAGTTCATAAAAAGAATTCTCGGCTTCACACATCCGGGTACTGATAATTTATTTAGCTTTGGGAAAGGTGATTCCTCGGCTTTAATCACTGGTTTCTAACCATCTTCAATTTTTAAATGTACGAAACAGCCGAGGAGTCACCTTTCCCGATTGTAAATATTTTTTCAGTACCCGGATGTGCGAAGACGAGAATGACAGTCATACAGGCTTTAGTAGGCTGTACCGACATAAATAAAATTTGTATTTGTGAATCAACATAACCTCTGTAGGTCCTACAACTTTTGTTTTGACCAACTAATTCATTTGGCTCATCCTTTTGACCTGGGTTTTTTTATCTGATGTTTTTCTCAGTCACATGAAGCTTGGACCCCAAAAAGTCATTTTCATAAAACACCCCGGACCGACAATTAAGTATACATGTATATAATACTGATCAACTATCAAGTATATATAATACATATACTAGATAGTCGGTCTGGGGTAAATGTGATTATGTCGCGAAGAGTCATTTTTATAAAACACCCCGGAGAGACTATCAAACATATATAATACCTTGTATTATATATACTTGATTGTCGGTCGGGGTGTTTTATAAAAAACATGGCAAATGACAAATACAATTCGTACAAAACTGTATTCGACTTAATTTAATATTCGAATGTATGATCGTTACAGCCCTACCAAGCATTATAAATGCCTGAAACCGTGTGACAATGACCTCTTTAAAATGACGTCATGTATGCAATGCTTTCTAGTGACATTTCCCGCGATCTTTGACATTTTATTGAATTAAACTCAACAAAATTAGAGTTTGAAACATAAAATAAACAAACAAATGTTGGTGGCTATGTCATATCACGATAATTTCACTTGTGAACACCAAAAGTAGTTATTTTTACTTGTGGCTCCGCCGCTCATGAAAATATCACTGTTGGTGCCTACTCGGTGAAATTATAACGTGATCTTACACCAAAACTAGCAATTATCCTTTATATTATCTGAGAATGACATTTATAATACCTCTATGCTGTCAAAGGCTTTTTCTTTCCTTTAAATAAAAAACTTGCATATTATGATATATAAGTCTCCAGTATAGACTGGGTTTTTATCTTTTTAATACCAAGATGAAGGAATGAATGCATTCTTATAATCTGATTGGTTAACTGGCCAGTATGACGTAAAGGCATAGCCTAGAATATAGTGTTAATTTCACCACAGTGGTCAGTACTGATGGGAATTTAGATTTAATTGTACATAAGCCACTTGACCACTTTGTCAACCACTTAGTCTTCGAACATTTACTAAAGTCCCCTTATGGTATATAGTATCCACTGCTAACATATATATTAAAGTATAGACAACCATATCTACTTGTACATGTATTTTAAATTGTGCACTACAGTTATTCAGGGAGAGCTGTAGTTAAATTACAGACCTGTAAATTCACAGTCAACTCCTTGATTCATAGACTTCTCCGAAAGCTAAAGGCGAGAAAGACTATATACCCAATAACTTTGCTTACTTTGCTTCGTGGAGTGTTAGCTTTCTCGGAAATAGGTTCCGAAGCAAATAGTGGTTGTAATTCAAACAGGATAAACATTAAATCTGGTGTACTCCAGGGTAATATTTTGGGACCACTGCTCTTTCTGTTGTATATAATTGTGTCATGCAACTAGCCTTATATATTTACCAATAATGATTTACCATAGGCAGTGCAAGTAAAGAATTGTAGGCGTTTCAGTGATGATACAAAACTACAGAAAAAAATAGATGAGCATCAATATCTCTACTAAGATACCATTTTCATTTTATTGATTTACTTCATAACTATTTTATTAAAAAATCTAATTTGTGTGTTTATAACATAATGTTACTGATGTGGTGTCACTGAATCCAAGATAGCCGCAACCATAGAGCAAATATCGGGGATGAATTCAGATTAATGGGGCATACCCTTTAACTGATGTCAAACTATTAATAACCTCCAAAACATAAATAATAGCATCTTTGGAAGTATCATAACTGAACCAAAAAGTTTTAGCTACATGCATTCCCAGTCATATATCGATAAAATCAGCGGTTCAAAATATACTGCAGTAGCGGAAACCATTCATTAATCTGTGTATCATGCGTTGTTGTTGTTGTACAATAAATGGATGGATGCAATTTATTACAGAAAGCCTACTTGTGGTAAAACAAGGCAGTTAGATTCTTCTTTGATATTGTATTTATTTATACATTGAACACATAATCTATGTTTCGGGAATAATATATGCTAGATGTAGGGAGTGCCCCTTTAAAGAGACATACCCTATATCTGATGACAAACAGAAAACCTCCAAAACATAAATAATAGAATCTTTAGAAGTATCATAACTCAACCTAAAACACTCAGCCATGCATTACCAGTTATTATCGATAAAATCAGCGGTTTAAAATATACTGCAGTACAGTTAACTATTCAATAATCTATGTAGAGTTGTTGTTGTACAATTAATGGATGAATGGAATTTATTACAGAACATTTCTTTATTGATTTATTGTGGTAAAATGAGGCATTTTTCGTCAAAGGTTCTTTTTTGAAATTGTATTTATTTATCACTTTGCGTTCATTGAATACATAATCTTTGTTTCGAGAATTTAATCTGCTAGATGTAGGGAGTGCCCCTTTAAGCGACATATGTAATTACATGACATAAAGCCTTCATCAACAAAACTGCAACATGTTTATACAATATTAGGGATGTCATAACAAATTGACCGTCACTGTCAGGCATTTCTTTCTTGGGGATAAAACTGGCGTGTTGGTTACTGAGGAAGAGAAACGGCTGTGCATTGCAGTATTTAACAATTATATGCACGAATGCACATTTAAAGCATTTTTGTTGGTATATATCGACAATGAAATAATCATGAATTTTTGACACAGGGAATTTATGGTTATTAAACATGTAAAAGTTACTTCTCTGTTTACCAACAAGCGTCTTTTTCTAAGAAGCAATTAAAATCAAATTTTCATCAAATAGATTTTTTTAAATATGAAAGCAGATAACTTTACTGTAGCAAGTTTTTCTATTCAGACCTTGGTTAAACAATGAAATAGCTGTACATAGGTGAAAAGTTTTTGATAGATTTTCACTTGCAATTTCAATTGCTCCCACATGTTAGAATGAAAAGGTCTGGTTCTCTAACCCGCCCCTCTCCGCCCACTTTGCCAATGCATACACACTGTCACTTTTGGTATAGTGGCATCCGCCTTGGGAGTGGGGTGAGGGTCAAAGTTTTGAATCCCAGCAGTGGTTAGATCTGATTGACAGGTTGCTGAACCGACAGCTTGGCAGGTAAATGTGCTTTAAGAAGGTGTTTCATAAGTCAGAAGTGGTTGGTCATTTAAGTAGGGGTGATGCTATAATAAACACACGCTATGTACATGTAAATAAACGCATACTGAAATTTGTTTTCGAAACGATGGAAGGAAGCCAATAATAGAAGGATTGCATGGCGACATGTACATGTTATCCCTCTCTCCCTGACCGGGCAGACAGGAAGTTTTGAGGGTGCCTATTCCTTTCAATGTAAAATAACATACACAGAAATAAATGCTACATGTTTTTCTTAAAACTGTTTATTACATTTTGTGTATTCCGGTTTTTTATGATATTGTATTAAAGAAATGATATTTGATTAATAGTAAAATTTGTTTGTAAGACTGTGGATATAGCGAAAATCAGGATATAAGGAATATATTTTCTCTGCACGAGATTCTTTCTTAATTTTACTTTTCTTATGAAAATGTTATATGGATATAACAAACTCTGGATAATGATAAGGTCCCAATGAGTTTGTTATAAACAAAGTTACCTGTTTGTCCTTTACTTTTCTATTGATTTAGTGTCCAGTGCCAGTGATATTAGGTTAATGTACGAAAACTATTCTTGCTATTTTCTGTCACAGTCTTTATCTAAGTGACGGTCTTATTGCATATTGCTTTAGGTTTCGTTAACTTTGTGTGTTGTCCGCAGCTTTTAAACCCCTAAAGTCAATATACATGCAGTCACCCTGTACATTTTGGACTTGATTGTATGTTGATTATTAAACAAGACTTATTTGCCAAGAAATAGTGTGCACTGTTGATCTACAACAGTTAAGTGACAGACTGATATCATAGTCTGCATTTGATACAGAAAGGCAGAAATTAATGTCTGGTATTATTAAAGAACTTGGGACTTTCAACAAAATGCTGCAGTTCTGATAGCTGTCATTTTCATTAAAAAATAGTGGAAAAAATGGTCTGTACAGTAAATAAATTACAGAAAAAGTAATAACAGAGTATGGACATGGTGGAAAGTCACCTATCTTGATTACATTTTACTTCTTGCTTTTCGATATTACCGCCATCATACAAATGTGTAGCTTTGACCTACAATTTGTTTCTATTTGTCTGAGCACTGATCTCACAAAAAGGGACCAGGTTCAAGACATGACTTTTAATATCTGAATGTACACTCATCATTTACATGTTTCTCTATTAAGGAAAGATTCATAATTATGAGTTACTGAATTTTCTCTAAACTTTTTTATCATGGCAGTTAATTAGCATGGCTGTTATTCTTATTTTTATTACACTATTTATCCTAAACAGAAACATGGTTTCTGTGTATCCATAATTAATTGGAACAATTAAACTTATCATCTTGTTTTAAGAAATGAAGCTGGTCCCTCGTTAATCCACAGCTTATACAAGTTGTTTTATTGCCTTAGGCACTTACTTAAGCCTTTGCTTCAATTTCCCCCTTATCAGTATATTATGTAAGATTACATAACAAAGATATGACTGAGTGACCATAAAGTACACTATAGTCCAATTTTGAGCACTGAACTATGAATTTATTAGGATCTTACTGTAATTAGTTTAGTTTATACTTATTGTAATTCAATATTCAAGGTCAAAAATCAGGCTATACTGAAGAACTATTGCTCAGCGGGACGCTTTTTTATTTTATATTCGAAAAATTTGTTCAGTTTTATTGAAATGCATTTAACAGCTGTATTTCATAATCAGTTGATTGAACAGAAGCTGGAATTGGAGAATTAGTTTTGGAAGTTTCTGATTGAAAATCATATTTGGAAGTTTAAAAACTAAACCGAAGAAGTGTTGATCTATGGGAAATTTCGAATAAATATCAAATATCAAGTGGTAAAGTCGTTTTTAATAAGTTCGAAGTTAGACACTATGTAAAAATATGACAATCCTTTATTTTATTTAAATAACCGTTCAATCATTCACACAATTTAAGTCCAGATATATTTGAGAGTCTCAAAGAATTAGAAATGTCTAGGATTTCACTAAATACACAAAGTTTAAACACAGAGTAAGTATTTTGATTTGAATCTATAAAATGCTGCTCAATGTTTATATACCTGTGATATTACATCTGTCACTTAAGGTAGTTTAATAATATTAACAATAAAATATTAACAATAAATCACACAAAATAAAAGATTTTACTTCAAAATGATGGCCTGGCAGCCAGAATCAGCCTTGAACTAGAAAAGAAATTAGTTTATACTAATTTATTTAACTCAATTGTGAAGAAAGCTTGAAGCTAATATCGAGTCACTCTTGAGTCCGCTTCCTAGAAAAGCCAGCACTGGTGTCAAATAAGAAGGTACAGTCGTACACCACCACTCCCCTCAAAAAGTCATTGTTTGAGAATAGTGACATAAATAAAAAATCAGTGATAGAAACAAAAAATGTTTGATAATTAAAGCTTGCCCTGTTGAAACTATGAGAACAGTTCAAGTACAGAATGATGTTTTTTAATAGATGTTTAGTTGGTTGTGGCTACATATATTTAATGTTCAAGAACTGTTCTTATAATATCCTAGAAGAATTCAACTACATGTATTCCTAAACATAAGAACACAGTTTTGCAGGGGTAAACAATTAAACTATTTCCTTGATCAGAAATTGCAAATGGCTTTGAGTTACTTAAAAATATCTGACATTTAGCAAACATTGCAAGTTTGAATACATAACTTTACTTGAATACTGAAATGAATTGAATTAAACAAATCCTAATACACTACATAGACAATCTACTGTAAATCCTGTACATTTTGATACCTAAGTCAACATATATGTTAAACATCATAACCATTTTTGCCGAGCCGCTTATGAAAGCTCGATATAGGTGTCCAAATGCTGATTCAGTGTATGTGAGTGCGTGCCTCCTTGCGAGCGAGCGTGCGTCCGTTTGAGTTTAGTTTGCCTGGGCTATAACTTATCCATAGATCTAAGGATTCTTAAATAATTTGGCACAAATGTTCAACATCATCAGACGGACTGTCATGCACATGAACCAGGTCCCTAAATCTAAGGTCAAGGTAACACTTAGAGGTTAAAGGTCACACTCAAGAATGACTGTCCGGAGCATTTCTTCTTTATGCATGAAAGGATTTTGAGGTTACTTGGCACAATTGTTTACCATCACGAAACGGAGTGTCATGCGAAAGAATCAGGTCCCTAGGTCTAAGGTCAAGGTCACACTTAGAGGTTATAGGTGAAACTCAAGAATGATTGTCTGGAACATTTCTTCTTTATGCATGAAAGTATTTTGATGTTACTTGGTACAAATGTTCACCACCATGATACGGAGTGTCATGCTTAAAAACCAACTCTCTAGGTCTAACGGCAAGGGAACACTTAGAGGTTAAATGTCAAATTCAAGAATATCTTTGCAGCATTTCTTCTTCATGCATGGCTCCAGGGATTTTGATGTCACTTGGAACAAATGTTCACCACCATAAGACGGACTGTCATGCGCAAGAACCAGATCCATAAGTCTAAGGTCACACTTTGAGATTAAATGTCAACCTCAAGAATGACTCTCTGGAGCATTTCTTCTTTATGCATGAAAGGATTTATATATTACTTGGCACAAATGTTTACCATCACGAGACGGAGTGTCATGCGCAAGAATCAGGTCCCTAGGTCTAAGGTCAATGCCACACATAGAGGTTAAATGTCAACCTCAAGAATGACTCTCTGGAGCATTTCTTATTTATGCATGAAAGGATTTTGATGTTACTTGGCACAAATGTTCACCACCATGAGACGGAGTGTCATGCTCAAGAACCAGCTCCCTAGGTCTAAGGGCAAGGTAACACTTAGAGGTTATAGGTCAAATTCAAGAATGACTGTCTGGAGTATTTCTTCTTTATGCATGAGAGGATTTTGATGTTACTTGGCACAAATGTTCACCACCATGAGACGGAATGTCATGCGCAAGAATCAGGTCTCTATGTCTAAGGTCAAGGTAACACTTAGAGGTTAAAAGTCAAAATCAAGAATGACTGTCTGAAACATTTCTTCTTTATGCATGAAAGGATTTTGATGTTACCTGGTACAAATGTACACCATCATGAGACGAAGTGTCATGCTCAAGAACCAGCTCCCTTGGTCTAAGTTCAATGTCACACTTAGAGGTAATAGGTCAAACTCAAGAATGACTGTCTGGAGCATTTTTTCTTTATGCATGTAAGGATTTTGATGTTACTTGGCACAAATGTTCACCACCATGAGACGGAGTGTCATGCGCAAGAACCAGGTCCATTTGACTTAGGTCAAAGTCACACTTAGAGGTTATAGGTCAAATTCAAGAATGACTCTCTGGAGCATTTCTTCTTTATGCATGAAAGGATTTTGATGTTACTTGGCACAAATGTTTACCATCATGAGGCGGACTGTCAAGTGTAAGAACCAGGTCCTTAAGTCTAAGATTAATGTCACATTTAGAGGTTAAATGTCAAACTTAAGAATGACTGTCTGGAGCATTTCTTCTTTATGCATGAAGGGATTTTGATGTTACTTAACACAAATGTTCACCACCATGAGACGGACTGTCATGCGCAAGAACCAGGTCCCTATGACTTAGGTCAAGGTCAGACTTAGAGGTTATAGGTCAAACTCAAGAATGACTGTCTGGAGCATTTCTTCTTTATGCATGAAAGGATTTTCATGTTACCTGGCACAAATGTTTACCATCATGAGACGGACTGTCATGCGCAAGAATCAGGTCCCTAGGTCTAAGGTCAAGGTCACACTTAGAGGTTATAGGTCAAACTCAATGACTGTCTGGAGCATGTCTTCTTGATGCATGAAAGGATTTTGATGTTACTTGGCACAAATGTTTACCATCATAAGACGGAGTGTCATGACATAAATCAGGTCCCTAGGTCTAAGGTCAAGGTCACACTTAGAGGTTATATGTCAAACTCAAGAATGATTGTCTGGAACATTTCTTCTTTATGCATGAAAGGATTTTGATGTTACTTGGCACAAATGTTCACCACCATGAGACGGAGTGTCATGCTCAAAAACCAGCTCCCTAGGTCTAAGGGCAAGAGAAAACTTAGAGGTTAAATGTCAAATTCAAGAATATCTTTGCAGCATTTCTTCGTCATGCATGGCTCCAGGGATTTTACGAGACGGAGTGTCCTGCGCAAGAACCAGGTCCCTAGGTCTAAGGTCAAGGTCACACTTAGAGGTTAAAGGTCAACCTCAAGAATGACTCTCTGGAACATTTCTTCTTTATGCATGAAAGGATTTTGATGTTTCTTGGCACAAATATTCACCACCATGAGACGGAGTGTCATGCTTAAGAACCAGCTCCCTAGGTCTAAGGGCAAAGTAACACTTAGAGGTTAAAGGTCAACTTCAAGAATGACTGTCTGGAGCATTTCTTCTTGATGCATGAAAAGATTTTGATGTTACTTGGCACAAATGTTCACCACCATAAGACAGAGTGTCATGCGCAAGGATCAGATTCCTAGGTCTAAGGCCAAGGGCTCACTTAGAGATTATAGGTCAAACTCAAGAATGACTGTCTGGAACATTTCTTCTTTATGCATGAAAGGATTTTGATGTTACTTAACTCAAATGTTTACCATCATGAAACGGAATGTTATGCGCAAGGTCCCTAGTTCTTAGGTCAAGGTAACACTTAGAGGTTAAAAGTTAAACTCAAGAATGACTGTCTGAAACATTTCTTCTTTATGCATGAAAGGATTTTGATGTTACCTGGTACAAATGTTCACCATCATGAGACGAAGTGTCATGCTCAAGAACCAGCTCCGTAGGTCTAAAGGCAAGGTAACACTTAGAGGTTAAATATCAAATTCGTTGATATCTTTGTAGCATTTCTTCTTCATGCATGGCTCCAGGTATTTGATGTCACTTGGCACAAATGTTCACCACCATGAGACGGAGTGTCATGCGCAAGAACCAGGTCCATAAGTCTAAGATCAAGGTCACACCTACAGGTTAAAGGTCAACCTCAAGAATGACTCTCTGGAGCATTTCTTCTTGATGCATGCAAGGATTTTGATATTACTTGGCACATATGTTTACCATCATCAGTCGGAATGTCATGTGCAAGAATCAGTTCCCTTGGTCTAGGTTCAAGGTCACACTTAGAGGTTATAGGTCAAACTCAAGAATGTCTGTCTGGAGCATTCCTTTTTCATCATGTAAGGATTTTGATGTTACTTGGCACAAATGTTCACCACCATGAGGCGGAGTGTCAAGCTCAAGAACCAGCTCCCTAGGTCTAAGGGCAAGGTAAAAAAAAAAATAATAATATCAAACAGGGAATGTCACGTACCAAAAACGCAGCCTCCCCAAAACGAACCCCACATCACCCAGAAGTGCACACCACCAACACACACACACGCGCGCACACGCACACACACACGACACACACACACACAATCATGTACACACACATAAATACACT
>JAFMSR010002491.1:0-23724 GCA_022818135.1 Saxidomus purpurata
ACTGTGAGGTACGCTCAACATGAAGGTAAGTCCGTCATTTTTTCATCAAAGTCCGTCATGTCAGGTACCGTTGTGTAGGTCTCGTCGAGACAAACACGGAGATATGCGACACTTGGGGGTCACGTGTCGGGTTTGAGTGTGACACCCGACACTGGGGGTGAAAAGTCCGTACTGTGAGGTACGCTCAACATGAAGGTAAGTCCGTCATTTTTTCATCAAAGTCCGTCATGTCAGGTACCGTTGTGTAGGTCTCGTCGAGACAAACACGGAGATATGCGACACTTGGGGGTCACGTGTCGGGTTTGAGTGTGACACCCGACACTGGGGGTGAAAAGTCCGTACTGTGAGGTACGCTCAACATGAAGGTAAGTCCGTCATTTTTTTCATCAAAGTCCGTCATGTCAGGTACCGTTGTGTAGGTCTCGTCGAGACAAACACGGAGATATGCGACACTTGGGGGTCACGTGTCGGGTTTGAGTGTGACACCCGACACTGGGGGTGAAAAGTCCGTACTGTGAGGTACGCTCAACATGAAGGTAAGTCCGTCATTTTTTCATCAAAGTCCGTCATGTCAGGTACCGTTGTGTAGGTCTCGTCGAGACAAACACGGAGATATGCGACACTTGGGGGTCACGTGTCGGGTTTGAGTGTGACACCCGACACTGGGGGTGAAAAGTCCGTACTGTGAGGTACGCTCAACATGAAGGTAAGTCCGTCATTTTTTCATCAAAGTCCGTCATGTCAGGTACCGTTGTGTAGGTCTCGTCGAGACAAACACGGAGATATGCGACACTTGGGGGTCACGTGTCGGGTTTGAGTGTGACACCCGACACTGGGGGTGAAAAGTCCGTACTGTGAGGTACGCTCAACATGAAGGTAAGTCCGTCATTTTTTCATCAAAGTCCGTCATGTCAGGTACCGTTGTGTAGGTCTCGTCGAGACAAACACGGAGATATGCGACACTTGGGGGTCACGTGTCGGGTTTGAGTGTGACACCCGACACTGGGGGTGAAAAGTCCGTACTGTGAGGTACGCTCAACATGAAGGTAAGTCCGTCATTTTTTCATCAAAGTCCGTCATGTCAGGTACCGTTGTGTAGGTCTCGTCGAGACAAACACGGAGATATGCGACACTTGGGGGTCACGTGTCGGGTTTGAGTGTGACACCCGACACTGGGGGTGAAAAAGTCCGTACTGTGAGGTACGCTCAACATGAAGGTAAGTCCGTCATTTTTTCATCAAAGTCCGTCATGTCAGGTACCGTTGTGTAGGTCTCGTCGAGACAAACACGGAGATATGCGACACTTGGGGGTCACGTGTCGGGTTTGAGTGTGACACCCGACACTGGGGGTGAAAAGTCCGTACTGTGAGGTACGCTCAACATGAAGGTAAGTCCGTCATTTTTTCATCAAAGTCCGTCATGTCAGGTACCGTTGTGTAGGTCTCGTCGAGACAAACACGGAGATATGCGACACTTGGGGGTCACGTGTCGGGTTTGAGTGTGACACCCGACACTGGGGGTGAAAAGTCCGTACTGTGAGGTACGCTCAACATGAAGGTAAGTCCGTCATTTTTTCATCAAAGTCCGTCATGTCAGGTACCGTTGTGTAGGTCTCGTCGAGACAAACACGGAGATATGCGACACTTGGGGGTCACGTGTCGGGTTTGAGTGTGACACCCGACACTGGGGGTGAAAAAGTCCGTACTGTGAGGTACGCTCAACATGAAGGTAAGTCCGTCATTTTTTCATCAAAGTCCGTCATGTCAGGTACCGTTGTGTAGGTCTCGTCGAGACAAACACGGAGATATGCGACACTTGGGGGTCACGTGTCGGGTTTGAGTGTGACACCCGACACTGGGGGTGAAAAGTCCGTACTGTGAGGTACGCTCAACATGAAGGTAAGTCCGTCATTTTTTCATCAAAGTCCGTCATGTCAGGTACCGTTGTGTAGGTCTCGTCGAGACAAACACGGAGATATGCGACACTTGGGGGTCACGTGTCGGGTTTGAGTGTGACACCCGACACTGGGGGTGAAAAGTCCGTACTGTGAGGTACGCTCAACATGAAGGTAAGTCCGTCATTTTTTCATCAAAGTCCGTCATGTCAGGTACCGTTGTGTAGGTCTCGTCGAGACAAACACGGAGATATGCGACACTTGGGGGTCACGTGTCGGGTTTGAGTGTGACACCCGACACTGGGGGTGAAAAGTCCGTACTGTGAGGTACGCTCAACATGAAGGTAAGTCCGTCATTTTTTCATCAAAGTCCGTCATGTCAGGTACCGTTGTGTAGGTCTCGTCGAGACAAACACGGAGATATGCGACACTTGGGGGTCACGTGTCGGGTTTGAGTGTGACACCCGACACTGGGGGTGAAAAAGTCCGTACTGTGAGGTACGCTCAACATGAAGGTAAGTCCGTCATTTTTCATCAAAGTCCGTCATGTCAGGTACCGTTGTGTAGGTCTCGTCGAGACAAACACGGAGATATGCGACACTTGGGGGTCACGTGTCGGGTTTGAGTGTGACACCCGACACTGGGGGTGAAAAGTCCGTACTGTGAGGTACGCTCAACATGAAGGTAAGTCCGTCATTTTTTCATCAAAGTCCGTCATGTCAGGTACCGTTGTGTAGGTCTCGTCGAGACAAACACGGAGATATGCGACACTTGGGGGTCACGTGTCGGGTTTGAGTGTGACACCCGACACTGGGGGTGAAAAGTCCGTACTGTGAGGTACGCTCAACATGAAGGTAAGTCCGTCATTTTTTCATCAAAGTCCGTCATGTCAGGTACCGTTGTGTAGGTCTCGTCGAGACAAACACGGAGATATGCGACACTTGGGGGTCACGTGTCGGGTTTGAGTGTGACACCCGACACTGGGGGTGAAAAGTCCGTACTGTGAGGTACGCTCAACATGAAGGTAAGTCCGTCATTTTTTCATCAAAGTCCGTCATGTCAGGTACCGTTGTGTAGGTCTCGTCGAGACAAACACGGAGATATGCGACACTTGGGGGTCACGTGTCGGGTTTGAGTGTGACACCCGACACTGGGGGTGAAAAGTCCGTACTGTGAGGTACGCTCAACATGAAGGTAAGTCCGTCATTTTTTCATCAAAGTCCGTCATGTCAGGTACCGTTGTGTAGGTCTCGTCGAGACAAACACGGAGATATGCGACACTTGGGGGTCACGTGTCGGGTTTGAGTGTGACACCCGACACTGGGGGTGAAAAGTCCGTACTGTGAGGTACGCTCAACATGAAGGTAAGTCCGTCATTTTTTCATCAAAGTCCGTCATGTCAGGTACCGTTGTGTAGGTCTCGTCGAGACAAACACGGAGATATGCGACACTTGGGGGTCACGTGTCGGGTTTGAGTGTGACACCCGACACTGGGGGTGAAAAGTCCGTACTGTGAGGTACGCTCAACATGAAGGTAAGTCCGTCATTTTTTCATCAAAGTCCGTCATGTCAGGTACCGTTGTGTAGGTCTCGTCGAGACAAACACGGAGATATGCGACACTTGGGGGTCACGTGTCGGGTTTGAGTGTGACACCCGACACTGGGGGTGAAAAGTCCGTACTGTGAGGTACGCTCAACATGAAGGTAAGTCCGTCATTTTTTCATCAAAGTCCGTCATGTCAGGTACCGTTGTGTAGGTCTCGTCGAGACAAACACGGAGATATGCGACACTTGGGGGTCACGTGTCGGGTTTGAGTGTGACACCCGACACTGGGGGTGAAAAGTCCGTACTGTGAGGTACGCTCAACATGAAGGTAAGTCCGTCATTTTTTCATCAAAGTCCGTCATGTCAGGTACCGTTGTGTAGGTCTCGTCGAGACAAACACGGAGATATGCGACACTTGGGGGTCACGTGTCGGGTTTGAGTGTGACACCCGACACTGGGGGTGAAAAAGTCCGTACTGTGAGGTACGCTCAACATGAAGGTAAGTCCGTCATTTTTTCATCAAAGTCCGTCATGTCAGGTACCGTTGTGTAGGTCTCGTCGAGACAAACACGGAGATATGCGACACTTGGGGGTCACGTGTCGGGTTTGAGTGTGACACCCGACACTGGGGGTGAAAAGTCCGTACTGTGAGGTACGCTCAACATGAAGGTAAGTCCGTCATTTTTTCATCAAAGTCCGTCATGTCAGGTACCGTTGTGTAGGTCTCGTCGAGACAAACACGGAGATATGCGACACTTGGGGGTCACGTGTCGGGTTTGAGTGTGACACCCGACACTGGGGGTGAAAAGTCCGTACTGTGAGGTACGCTCAACATGAAGGTAAGTCCGTCATTTTTTCATCAAAGTCCGTCATGTCAGGTACCGTTGTGTAGGTCTCGTCGAGACAAACACGGAGATATGCGACACTTGGGGGTCACGTGTCGGGTTTGAGTGTGACACCCGACACTGGGGGTGAAAAGTCCGTACTGTGAGGTACGCTCAACATGAAGGTAAGTCCGTCATTTTTTCATCAAAGTCCGTCATGTCAGGTACCGTTGTGTAGGTCTCGTCGAGACAAACACGGAGATATGCGACACTTGGGGGTCACGTGTCGGGTTTGAGTGTGACACCCGACACTGGGGGTGAAAAGTCCGTACTGTGAGGTACGCTCAACATGAAGGTAAGTCCGTCATTTTTTCATCAAAGTCCGTCATGTCAGGTACCGTTGTGTAGGTCTCGTCGAGACAAACACGGAGATATGCGACACTTGGGGGTCACGTGTCGGGTTTGAGTGTGACACCCGACACTGGGGGTGAAAAGTCCGTACTGTGAGGTACGCTCAACATGAAGGTAAGTCCGTCATTTTTTCATCAAAGTCCGTCATGTCAGGTACCGTTGTGTAGGTCTCGTCGAGACAAACACGGAGATATGCGACACTTGGGGGTCACGTGTCGGGTTTGAGTGTGACACCCGACACTGGGGGTGAAAAGTCCGTACTGTGAGGTACGCTCAACATGAAGGTAAGTCCGTCATTTTTTCATCAAAGTCCGTCATGTCAGGTACCGTTGTGTAGGTCTCGTCGAGACAAACACGGAGATATGCGACACTTGGGGGTCACGTGTCGGGTTTGAGTGTGACACCCGACACTGGGGGTGAAAAGTCCGTACTGTGAGGTACGCTCAACATGAAGGTAAGTCCGTCATTTTTTCATCAAAGTCCGTCATGTCAGGTACCGTTGTGTAGGTCTCGTCGAGACAAACACGGAGATATGCGACACTTGGGGGTCACGTGTCGGGTTTGAGTGTGACACCCGACACTGGGGGTGAAAAGTCCGTACTGTGAGGTACGCTCAACATGAAGGTAAGTCCGTCATTTTTTCATCAAAGTCCGTCATGTCAGGTACCGTTGTGTAGGTCTCGTCGAGACAAACACGGAGATATGCGACACTTAGGGGTCACGTGTCGGGTTTGAGTGTGACACCCGACACTGGGGGTGAAAAGTCCGTACTGTGAGGTACGCTCAACATGAAGGTAAGTCCGTCATTTTTTCATCAAAGTCCGTCATGTCAGGTACCGTTGTGTAGGTCTCGTCGAGACAAACACGGAGATATGCGACACTTGGGGGTCACGTGTCGGGTTTGAGTGTGACACCCGACACTGGGGGTGAAAAGTCCGTACTGTGAGGTACGCTCAACATGAAGGTAAGTCCGTCATTTTTTCATCAAAGTCCGTCATGTCAGGTACCGTTGTGTAGGTCTCGTCGAGACAAACACGGAGATATGCGACACTTGGGGGTCACGTGTCGGGTTTGAGTGTGACACCCGACACTGGGGGTGAAAAGTCCGTACTGTGAGGTACGCTCAACATGAAGGTAAGTCCGTCATTTTTTCATCAAAGTCCGTCATGTCAGGTACCGTTGTGTAGGTCTCGTCGAGACAAACACGGAGATATGCGACACTTGGGGGTCACGTGTCGGGTTTGAGTGTGACACCCGACACTGGGGGTGAAAAGTCCGTACTGTGAGGTACGCTCAACATGAAGGTAAGTCCGTCATTTTTTCATCAAAGTCCGTCATGTCAGGTACCGTTGTGTAGGTCTCGTCGAGACAAACACGGAGATATGCGACACTTGGGGGTCACGTGTCGGGTTTGAGTGTGACACCCGACACTGGGGGTGAAAAGTCCGTACTGTGAGGTACGCTCAACATGAAGGTAAGTCCGTCATTTTTTCATCAAAGTCCGTCATGTCAGGTACCGTTGTGTAGGTCTCGTCGAGACAAACACGGAGATATGCGACACTTGGGGTCACGTGTCGGGTTTGAGTGTGACACCCGACACTGGGGGTGAAAAGTCCGTACTGTGAGGTACGCTCAACATGAAGGTAAGTCCGTCATTTTTTCATCAAAGTCCGTCATGTCAGGTACCGTTGTGTAGGTCTCGTCGAGACAAACACGGAGATATGCGACACTTGGGGTCACGTGTCGGGTTTGAGTGTGACACCCGACACTGGGGGTGAAAAGTCCGTACTGTGAGGTACGCTCAACATGAAGGTAAGTCCGTCATTTTTTCATCAAAGTCCGTCATGTCAGGTACCGTTGTGTAGGTCTCGTCGAGACAAACACGGAGATATGCGACACTTGGGGGTCACGTGTTTTCTCAGTGAAATAAAAGTGATAATCCACAGTTTTGAAACAGTGGATTACCATTTTTATTTTTCACTGTTTTTGCAATCTTTAACCCGGACTTACGTCAAAAAGTATACCGAGCGTAATTAATGTTGGAGACCATGCGACGATGACGTCGTTTAAATGACGTCATTTGCGCTATGTTTTCTGATGACGTTTCCCGCGATTTCCGATATTTTATAGAAACAAACTCAATAAAAGTAGAGTTTTAACCATAAAATAAACAGAAAAATTGTTGGTATCGGTGTAATATCACGTTAATTTCACTCGTGAACACCAAAACTTGTTATTTTCACTCGTGGCTGCGCCACTCGTGAAAATATCACTTTTGGTGCCCACTCGGTGAAATTATAACGTGATCTTACACCGAAACCAACAATTATCCTCTATTTAACAAGGGTGTTATATATTCAATTTCCTTATATCCTTTGAACGCCCATAACGTAATAAACCGTATACGCGGGTTAAGACAGGTTTGGCCTTCCATAGAAGTGACAGTTACCGTATGGAACACGTTTTGTCTGTATGAATTTAAAGGCTATGCCGACAGCTCCTGAATGTTGAAATCTCAGACGTCCGAGGCAAAATGCTGACACTTTAAGACAACCTTGAAAATGACATTGGACACAATTTTACCAGGTCTGAAAATTTTCATTTTACCAACGTTCGCGTACAGGCCCCTGTGGGATAGTGTTTTGAGCGCGTGCAAATATTTTTTCACAGACATGAAGCAGACATGTCGTACTGAAACCTAGGTATATTGACAGCTTATGAGAACGCTTAAAATGGACCTCTCGTTAGCCAAAAAAAAAAAAAAAAAAAAAAAAAAGAAGTCCATGCGCAGGTTAGCAGACAGGGTGACCCCTGCGCGTGACCTCTGTAGGTGTGCCAATGGAAATTTTACTTTCATGTTACAGTTATCTATTTGCTGACGTATACAACACGCGCAGTAAACCGAAAGTAGCATAACGTGATGTACAGTGTTTACAAAAACACATGCATGTCTGTCGAGTGTGTAACAAAATATGCCGGTGTGCAAAGGATTATCTACCCTGAACACTTTCGAAACTCCAAAAATACTGACTTCGAACACGGACCTGCTCCGGCTTATAATTCTAATTCACACATCGGGTGTTTTCTGACATATTCCTACATATATATTTCCAATCTTGTTCAAATTCATTTATTAACAACAACAACAACTAGAATATACTTTATTTTGTCAGGCTACATGTGTGACAACAGACAGTACATTGTTTATATATTTAAGCATACATATGGGTTATGAATTTATTTACATAATTCACAATTATATATTAAGTTCAATACTGTAATGGGGTATATACATGTCAATAACAAAGGTATGTGACGGATTGTCCACGTAAAATTACTAAATTATGATTCATATATTTATTATAAGACTCGCGTGTAAGGATATAGGTGAGTAAGTAGCAAGGAATGCCATTCGCTGTAAGGCTGTTATTGTTTGGAGAGAAAAACAAATTGCACGAAAAAAGTGTGCAATGTTGGGAGAAATGCGATATCATGAATGGTTACCTTATCTCGTAGTAGTGTTAAACAGTGTTTGACATGAAAGGATCCGGAATTAACAAAAGAATATATAATGTATATATAAATGTGTGTCTAATTGAACGCGTCTTAATTTATAGGATACAAATATACTAAGCTCATTCTGCGACAAAAATATAAAAAAATACGATTTCGTTATTAGAAAATCTGTGCTAATATTTATTCTATTCTGAGTCGGCGTGGACCGAAATTCACCTCAATAAAGGCTGTAATATACTAAAATT
Organism: Saxidomus purpurata; assembly: GCA_022818135.1. Classification (NCBI taxonomy): domain Eukaryota; kingdom Metazoa; phylum Mollusca; class Bivalvia; order Venerida; family Veneridae; genus Saxidomus; species Saxidomus purpurata. The sequence goes on from JAFMSR010002491.1 coordinate 8,437, forward strand.
CAGAAGTAAAGGAAACCTACCTTCGGCATGTTTCCGCGTCCGCCATCTTGGAATGACTACACCGTGTCGGCTACTTGACAGTGGACATAGGTTAACCTAACATTTACCCCAACTTAAGTAGAACTGGCCAAGTCCTTAGATGAGAACTATATGTAGTTGCAAATGTTTGTTTCTTTTGTAAACTTATTTTAAATTATTTATTCTCGATTGCGGAATAAGTTCTTACAACTTATACCAATCGCTCTCGAGACTCATTCCAGATGGAATCGACCTCAAAGAGAGAGAGAGAGACAATGTGGGTTTATTTGTGTCTTGCCTAAAGACACTACCGACATGGCTATGGTAGGGATCGAACGCGAAACCCTTCGATACTGAGGCGAACGCGCTACCACTGCGCCGCGGTGGCTCGACTACAATTTGTATAATAGATGCTACAAAATGACGGACATGGCTATATATAAAGTATTTCTAAAGATGATCAATGTCAGCATTTTCTCAAGACAAAACAAACTAAGTTGATTTGCAACAAGTAAAGTTACCGTAATAATTCCAGTGGGATGTCTCTTATTATCGGACTAAAATAATCGGGCCGTCGAGCACTCACGTCAAGATGAAAAATCAAGTAAATATTAAATTCAGAATGCTTTAAAATACGAGAATACAAAATTCATTATGTACATGTCACATCTTCAAAGCAATACACGTTTTGACATGCTTACAATGTACCACTTTGGTTGCTTCCTATTCTAAAGCTTGCGAAGAGTAGGGAATGAAAGTAAATGCGGCGGTGCCTCCTGAGAATATATCATTACTATAATTGTTTGTCTTACAGGACAAAGTGAAATCAATGGATAAAAACACGCCATGGTATGCTAGTTTAATGTTTTAACTATACTTAAGGCTGAATGTTAAATAAAAAAGAGAAAGTTACATCTTAAGAATATTTGAACCGCGATTTGCATCTGGCTTGAACTCTTGTATTAACTGGTCTGTAGTTTATTTATTATGTTTATAGCATTTTAAATGTCATTTTCAAATCCCCAGCACTACGTAGATACAGCGCACATGTCAGCACCTTATCATCACAAGTCTGGTCGATTTCCGTAGAAACGGCTCGGTGATGTTCGGAATGGAAAGTTGAAACATATTTGAGGTTTCCTGAAGGGAATAAAATATTATTGAAAGAGTTTTGCCCCTTTTACTTTTTTAAAAATAACGTGTTCGTTTTCATGTGGTAAATTGGGCTTTTTTAACGGATGAAGGGTATTAAACTCGGGTCTTTGCTGACTTCCCATTGATTTTCTTGCAAGTGTTACCCTTTTTGGTGCCTCATACGCTGATACCAGCCGACAATAACCGTTAGGTGTTGCTGAGTAAATGGCACTGTGCACCACGCACTCGGTATTGAATCGAATACAATGTACAAATACAATACCATATAAGGCCCTGAACAGTTATAAGTAACAATACGGTTAATCCAGTATTTGACTTTTTTTTATTCACATGGACATTTCTGGGGGAAAGGACGTAGAAAGTTGTAAGGTACTCTTGTCATTTTTCGAGTTTGCGTTTTGCCAAAAATGTGATGTTGTTATTTTACATATTTTGTTAGATTCTCTATATTCCTTGATTAGATTATTGATATACAAATGTAAGACTATAAAAGAACATGAAAAATTAACACATTCAATGTATATGTATATGTTAACCTGAATAAATCTACAGCTGATTATTAATCGTGGCCGAGTTGTTAATGTTTATTATTTGTAATAACTTAACCTCTCATTGACCTGTTGACTTGGAGGTTCAAGGGTTAGAACCCGTCTTACTCGTCATGTAAGAAAGCAGAGGATTGAAGTCTAGTACTGGTCCTTCCCAGGAACAATTTTTAGGTAAGTGTCCGTGTCTACAGACTTTAAAATACTGTTAGAATAGGCGTTCAACTGAGTGAAAAAAATACATATACATGTACGTTTACTTCTCTGCAGGTTTCTTAAACACAGCCCTTCTCATCCATATGAATGCGGTTTAATTCCATATTACAAACATGTGGCATCATCGAATGAGAGAAAATACTTTTACTTGTGCCTGGGATTTGCGTCACTCCATTGTGAGTATAGCAGTTGTTTATGTGTTGTTTTACTGTATTTTTGAACAACGATATCGTTAAACTATAGGAAGTTGCGTGACTGAAGAAACGCTCTTCATTATAAAATTCATTCTTAACTGTTGCTACATTACTGTTTATAATAACAGTATAAATGCAGTCAATTTAGGATGTGCAGTTGCTTTATAGTTTCATATTGTTGTGTATTAGCAAACTAGTTTTGTTTTGAGTTTTTTTTTGTGTGTTCCCGAATGTTTCCTAAAAATATTTTCGTGAAATCACTATTCTCGTCGCCCTGTAATTAAAATAAAACAACATTTTTACAGGTACACATTATTCGACATATAACGCTTATCGTCGGAAGGGAAGCGTTGATCCAGCTGATTGCCATCTGACCACACAGGGATGCATGCCGATCATGATCTTCACTGGTCGCAGCTGCCTTTAACTGGTATGTTTGTGCTTGCTTATCTTATATTGATTGTATCATCTGAATATATTCCACACTTAATTCACTTGTCGCCAGCTGGTTAGGATCAACATACTTCACAAATACAAAAGCAGTTGTCACCAATGGGGTAAAGATTCGGTGAGTAACACTGTTTCTTATCGTTTTTAATCTTGGAATGATAAACACTTTGATATGCATTGTTTTCTGTTTGAACATTTTCTCACTCTTTACAAGAGTTTGACGAAGCAATTGCAATGGTATCATTTTTTATCTTTTCAAGGAGCAGTTTATACATTCAAATCAAACCGTGCTTTAATCATAAATGTGACCCAAGCAGATAACATGGATGTATGATTGATAAACTTGACATGTTTGAAAGATATCGTAAAATTAACTTACATTTCTTAGTAATTTGAAACTGAAAAAGGCAAAACTAAAACTTAATTATTGTCATAGAAAATGGCATATATTTTTAATCGAGAGAAAAGTAACATTTTCAAACTGAGACGTTCAGAATACCATTTGCATACAATTTTATTTGTATTCATAATTGACAGTATCATACATGTGTATGTATGTGTGTCCTAAATGTATGATCAACTACATAGTACTCCGAGAACAGAAATAAGTGGAGATTGTTTTATGTATCTTGTACATTTTGCTAACGTATTGAATATGCAAACGAATATGTATAAAATCACATAATACAATGTGCAAACAAATCTTAAACTTTTTTTTATGATATACGCATAAAAGGCTCTCATGTTCCTCGCTTCAGCAAGAAATTTGATATTTTTGTAAGCAGAATATCAATAGATTAAACACTTATAAAAAAACACTCTATTGAACGATATTTTACTATACAGCGATTTGAATTAGCCCGTGATACATTAACAATGCTATTTCGCTTAGCAGACGAAAAACTTAATTCTTTAATGGCGCAAATTTAGAATATTAATATTAATTTTATACTAAGTAATTTCAACTAAAACATAAATGTACAAAAGGGGCCAGACATGGTCTCAAAAAGTGCTTGATAGTGGTTATTTTATGGCATGCATAATTTGCCAATTTACAATTAAAATGTTTCTATGCAATTGACTTGAACCTCACATTAATTATATATCTATTTTTACACTTTGTAATATTCACCCAAGAGTTGATTATTCCTAGAGAGATATGTATGGAAGCCTTGGAGGGCCACTTTTGAGTTTCGACTTACGGGTGTTTTTGACTTTTAAGTTATGACTTTCAACTTTTGACTTTTGACTTATGACTGCTACTTTCAGACACTTTAAGAGGAATGGTACTGCATAAAAAGCATAATGATCTGCTGTGACAATATAAACTGGGATTCGAACCTGTATTAAGGTTTTAAAATGATGTTTGTGCGTAGCACTGTAAACTTGTTTGCTGTAAATAAATGAACTAAGTTACTTTTGCCTTTGTCATTTATTTTAGTATCAATGAGCCGTGACGGCGCGTCAGGAGGCGACCTTGGGAGCCTCCGCAGTGAGCGGCGACGCAACTCTCGGCTGGGGAGGCCTTGTGGGTGTCCTCTTTCTTTAATAATAATAATAATAATAATAATAATAATCTCTTTATTTAAAGAAGCTAGCTCATTAAGCATAATGTACATAAAGCAACATGTATCTTATCTACCATGAGACCTTCTTTTAACAATGATAATATACAATTGAGAATTTTCTTTAAGCGGGGGTTGGGGGACTTGCCCCCCAGGCGTCAAGCCAACTATGAAGGAACTGTAAAAAAACTTTTTTTGTTGCTATGGTAACATTTTTAAAAAATTACTTTTTATGTTTTTATGTATCTATATGTTAATATCACAAGGTATACCGAAGGAAATTAAAGTGCTGTAATATGTATAAGTATATTGTTATATTGTTGGGTCCTCAGTAGCAGGTTCCTAGTATTACCTGAACCTGCCGCTGGAGGTCCTCAGTGAGGACCGTGTATAGGGTTAGGGTTAGGGTTAGGATTAGGGTTTCTTTTTTCATAAGTGATAAGTAATAAGTCAAAAGTCAAAAGTGATAAGTCAAAAGTCAAAAGTAATAAGTCATTAATCATAAGTAATAAGTCAAAAGTCAAAACAAAAAGCGTGTTAAAACACGTTTTATTTTGTTACTATTGACACAAATGATGTAACTTTTATATATATATAATTGATTTTATTAAAATCTTTTAAATAGAAATTGTATTTATTGAGTGTTGACGTGTTTATATTGTTTTAATAAAAACGCCAAAGAGGCAATACAGTAGTTCTAGTCATAAAGTCAAAAGTACGGCGTACAAAAGTCATAAGTCAAAAGTAAAAAAACACCCGCAAGTCGAAACTCAAAAGTGGCCCTCCAAGGCTTCCATAGATATGAGTTTGTCTAGACTGCGAGGAAATACTTTATTTTGTCCATAAGGGGCTGGGGCAAGTGAAAGGGTCAGTGCAATAATCAGCGGCTGAATGTAAATACCCGTCAATTGTCACGTTTAAGACACAAACCGTACGGAAATTTTTACTTTAGTTGTTTTCTTTGTTTATCCGTAAACGGTACATTTAAAGTCTCGTTAGCTATTTGTATACTCGAAAATATACGGATAGACTAATAATAGAATTTCCATCTATTTGGTCTAAAATATTGACGTTTACATTTCTGTCATGTTGTTCTAAGACTTATTCGCAAAAAAAATGTTTTCAGCCCTTAAGTTTATACTAATTCATGTTTTCTCGATTGCGAAACAAGTTCTTACAACTTATATTTAATCGCTTTCGAGAATCTAGATTGATTCAGCCTCCAAGAGAGAGAGGCAATGTGGAATTATATCTGACACTACATGGTAGGTGGGGATCGAACCTGGAGCCCTTCGATCCTGAGGCGAACGCGGTACCACTGCGCCACGGCGGCTCCACAGCCCTGTGCTCCTATTTTTTGCAATATCATCAAAATATTGCGCTATATTTACACTGTAAAAACAGAAAGGAAACTTTACACTGAAATGGGTGGCAGCTGGGTTGCCACCCATTTTGGTGTAAAGTAACCCTATTGTTTTTATGGAAACAATACACCCTGCTATCGGGGAAGCAGGACACCGTTCATGGTGTTACTTAACACGTTTTTCACAAGACAAACGTAACACGTTAGTGTAAGCGTACACTTTCATAACATATAAACCCTTTCATCAATTCATGACGGCAAAATCTTGACTCATTGGTCCTATCAGTCCCATCACATTTCTCGAGAATGTCAAACAGATGGTTTGTGTAAGACCAATATTTAACAAGAAAAACTGTGATACAAAGTATCACAGCGGGCAAACAAACAATAATGTCATGTAAATATTTTGGAAATTGTAGGTGATGGTTGATGTTGAGGCATGGCCCCAAAAGAACTCGAGGAAACCCATTCTGGTTGAACAAGCAAATTCACACGACATCACATCTACTAACTGACTTCAAGTATCGAAAATTTACTATTATCAAATAATATTTATACAGTATGTCCAAGAATGCCCTATATACCGTTCCTGGTACGTCTCAATTTTTCATTACCATTATCCGTATTAATTTGACATGAATGAAGATTTTTATGATTATTTGCCATCAGATATTCTTAAATGGTTTAAAAGGTAAAAATGATGATTAAAACAGCAGGAAAAAAGTAAAAAAAAATGGGTGTCGGTGGGATTCGAACTCGTGGATTCGGAAAAGTACACTTATACAAAAGAATATGAGCTAAGGTCTCTACCAATACACCAAGGTGACAGGTTTCTGTTGCAAGAGAAAAAATTTGCTAACATAATATCATATATATTTAAAAAAGCAATCGAAAATATTCAGTCAACTACACTTCGTTTCTATAATGTCAAAGGCTGTATAAGTTGAAAAAGCAATCATATTTCCATTTATCACAGCGTAGAGTGCGCCTGAAACGTGAAAAACGCTTTTCTCTGTTTTTATCGGCGTAGATTGCGCCCTCTATGTAACGAACGACAACTCTTGCTTTTCCAAAATAATTGACTGTTTCCACAGTTTTCATCTCAGAATTACCTCAGTTGTTCAATGAAGAGAGACGCATATATTCGATCTAGTGTTTAAATCTCCATGCATCTTTTACTCACCACGTATTAAATATAGCGGGCCGCAGCTGCGGCCCGCAGTAAGATCTTAGTCAGTGGTTACGTAACTAAATTTTCAAAGAACTACTTATCTGAAACTTATCTACTTATCGTCACGAAAAGACTTTTCGTTCATAATTTCGCGAATAATAGCAAAGTGTTCATGTATGATACACGGATGTGTCCGCCTTAGATACGCTACAATTTGAGACCATAACCATGTGCTTGGAATGCGGCATATAATTAAGGCACATGCAAGTCCTTGGTCAGTTGACTCCCGTGTTACTATATCCCAGTCGGTGTATCTGACCAACTTACACTTGTACGGATTTACAAAACGCTAGATCGGGAGTATCTCTTCACTGATTTTGGAGTAAAATTGCATTTCGGTGATTCTCTACTCGCACACGGTGTAACTTACACGGTAACACCATTTTCCAAGCTGGTTTACACTATATTCAGAGATAATTAACACTTTTTTTACAGTGTATATCATGCACTTTCGATTTAAAAAACAGCGTAAGGAATGTGTTTTTCAAAAAACAAAGGATATATCGTCGGTTAGATATCTTTCTTTGTAATGTGAAAGCGACTTACAGTTTTAAATTCAAATTGCAAATGGGACTCTAAACTAAAAATTTGAAAGAAAGTTATATAGGACGATACTGTTGCCAATCTTATAATGTAATTTCAGTATGATACAAATTTTCTGGCCTAGAAGAGATATATTTTTATGTCTTTTTACCTTTTTTTTGCACACATTTTATTGAAATTTGCATAACGTTCATTGGCAGATGACTTTAATGCAATTAAGGGGGGTCACTGGTGAGGTTTTGGATTTTTTGCACTTCCGGAAATTTACATTTGTTATATTTAAAAAATGATTAGTTAACTGGAAAAAACAATTGTGTAGTAAACGTAGGCACAATAGGAATATTTTAGTGTAAATAAATTAAACATTTTTGAGAAAAAATATTTTGACCTCACATTTTGTGACTAAATTGACAAATTTTGTCATATGCCATAATGGGGGTAGGGGTACAAAAATAGTCATTTCTCAAAAACCGTTTAAGATATTTACTTAATTCAAACTTTATTACAAGAAAAATTGTTAGATTATGAACATTCATTAATAACTAGTTCCTTTTACAGTTCTTTGTTACAGACCTATGCCGTCATATCTTAAAGCTCTTCGAAATCTAAAAAACACATTTTTTGTCAGTTTTTATTGAATTTCTTTCTTGACCCCCATTTTTAGCTAGTCTGATTTTTGAAAAAGATGACGAGCTATTGTCGTCACTTGATTGTTGTCGTCGTCGTCGTCTCCGTCGTTGTCGTCGGCGCTGGTTAAGTTTTGCGTTTAGGTCACTTACATGGAAACTATCAAAGCTATCACTTTGAAACTTGGAAAGCTTGTTCATCTAATACCCTTCTTCACATTGTATGCTAAAGATGCTGAGTCTGACCTGTTTTTTTGGGTAAAAAACATGAATTTTGATCGATTTGGGTTGATTTTGAGAATTGGACATAGCTTCTTCATTTTTTGTTAGATTGATTTCAAATTTTTCACAAACAATAAATGGATAATGTACTTCAACATATCAAACGGGGTTTTGAGTTTTACATTGGGTGGGGGGGGTTATTTTAATATTTTTGGACTTTGTAATTTTTAGCTAGTTTGATATTTTAAGTTTTGCATTTATGTCAGTTACATGCAAACTATCAAAGCTATCACTTTGAAAGTTGGAATAGCTGTTCAGTATCAAATGTACAGTAGAATATTTTTTAAATTGGATTGTGTTTTGGGGCTGCTGGGTTCAAGGTCACTGTTACTAAAAATAGGAAAACCATAATATTCAATATCTTTAGTTACAGTTGACATAATGTAACCAACTTTCGTTTGTAGTAAGTATTTAGAAGATCTTTAATGGGGTTGTGTTTTTGGGGTTCCTGGGGTCACTGTCAAGGTCACTGTAACTAAAAACACAAAAAAAACAATAATATGTTCAATATCTTTAGTTACAATTGACATAATGTAGCTAAATTATTAAGTGTGTAATATATATATATATATATGAAGACTTTTATTGGGATTGTGTTTGGGGCTCATGGAGTCAAAGCTCAGGATTTTTTCGAAAAATAGAAAAATGGGAAAAACACAATATCTTTAGTTGCAGTTGAATAATTGTGACCAAACTTATGTCTAGTAATTATTATGAAAACCTTTTGTGGGATTGTCTTTCATGGTCAAGGTCAAGGACACTGTAACTTAAAAAAAATGGTAATAAATAAATCGAAAAGGATAAAATCAGACGAGCGTCAGGCACCCGTAGGCGGTGCTCTTGTTTATTTTTGCATTCTAAAACAAAGGTTTTAATCAAACTGTAGGCAAAATATCTGAAAAACCTTGTTGTTCCTTTACCATGAAATATTCATTCATCAAAAATTGAAAAAATGAATTTTAGTGAAGTGGGTGGGGTAATAATAAGGAGCGTAATATTTATTCAGATGATGATAGAAATACCACTATCTCTAATTTTTCATCCTAAAGTATGACATGCTACATTAGAAGATATTAAAATTTGATACCCATTCTGAAACATACACCACATACATAAACGTTTACAATACGAAATTTCTAGCTAATTCTGCATTAAGCACCTTATCTGATAGTGTATCACTAAAGATTAATATTTCGAAAAAGTTAAGTAATTGACCCATCATTATTTTTCCAGAAATTAACTAGCAATATGTTAGTCTCCATAAAAAACAGGGTCAATAAAATTTCTTGTTATTTTGAATTTCAGCAGTGACCCCCTCAACATAAACCTATTCCAAACAATATTGAGTTCAGTGTTATCTTCAGTTTCTTCTCTATCTATGAATTAATTTTTAAAATGAAGTAAATTGGAAAACGTTATCTCTGTTCTGATAAAAGCTTATACCCTACTAGAACAGTGCAAAACTGTTCTAAAGCCTTTCGTAACTATTTATGCACTCAAAAAAGAAATAAACGTGAGTGGACATTTCATTCAAAATATGTTTATATTGAGACAACTTCAACGCATTGGACTGATAAAATATTTGGTTCTGTATATCGTTCAACACCAGTAAAGACAGGCGTGACTTACATGTTCTCGGCTTTTATCGATGTTTTGCGACATGAAAGAAGGTTTACACGTTGTTGAAGTATAATTTTATTTTCTGGAATTGTTGCACGCCTTGGCGCAGTGATATTGCACACTAGAACACAAGCAGAAATGGTAAGTATTTTCTTTCCCGTTTTTTATTGATGTTTTATTATTCGGTTATTATAGGTATGTTAAAATCAGTTGCCAATTAATATGCAGGTAGTAAAGGTTATTTATAAAGTTAATCATTATGTAATTATGCTAGAATGGAAAGTTTCTAAGGATGTTCAATAAATTGTGTTAACTTTGCGTTCTGTTGACAAATCTGTATTGTATTTCATTGTTACACACGCCAGACAGAATTATTGTCACGATATCTTAATATGAAACACTTCAATTGAACGTTAAAACTTTTGGATTAATTTCGTATAATTGCTTAATGTTATAAAGATAATTATAGTTACAATATCTTAACAGGAAATAAATTGGCTGACCGTTATTACTGGCGTATTAATTTCAAATAATTTTGTCTTTTCAAATAACGAAACAAATATCTAATGAATGTAGAATGATAAATAAATACTCTTCTAAAAAACAACTGAATATATAAAAAAATGCTACAATTTTCCACAAATGATTAAGAAAGAGACACACCCATTAATTTTACAACAACATCTTTACATAGACTAGAGTTTTGAATGGTATACAGTACTGCAACAAATTTTGAATGCTGATTTCATCGATAATGACTGGAATATATAGATTAAGCGTGTTGGTTAAGTTATAATACTTGCTAATACTTTATCATTGGCGCCGCCGATGACGGCGGTGGCCTATTATGGAATACTTTTTCCGGAAGTACATGCTAGGAGCGGTTATTAGAATGCGAAGAAAAATGGTTTTAACTGTATGCCAAAATAATACGCAATAGACATTAAAATATTGATTATACACATTTCCTTCATTAAAACGTAATTGTTTAATTGTAATGTTCCTTTTCATATCTTTTAGAAAAAATACGAAAACGTAAAACAACTTCTCCCTTATCGGTTTTGCAAAAGGAAGTGTCTAGAGAACCGGAACCGGTTCCCTAGACAGCGACCTTAGCGAACCGGAATTAATATTCGGACGAATTATTTGGCGTGTTGTTATCGGCACGTTTATTGATACAGCTATATAAACAATGCATATGTTGATTATTATTGTTATCATTAAATATGTAATTCGGAAGAGGAATATTTAGAGATCCTTCCTAAAATTATGACATGAAAGACTTAACGCAGTATTAGTATTAGAGATAACAGAATGACGAAGGAGAGCGTTTAGTTATAACATAATGAATAGCATTGAAACAGAAAGCACATTGTTTCTGTAAATGTTTTTGATTTTATGTAATATATGCTAGAGAGAAATAATTAAACCTAAATATACATAAGCATTTGCTTTCGTTTTCATTATGTCACATCCAGGCTACACCACGAGGAGCTCTGATCATGGCCCGTCGACCCTGTTAAGAGTCAGTTTAGCCCTGAAAAGGACTGTTTTCAGAGCCTCTGGTTCAGGAAGGCATGACTGATGCTGTCGGTGAACTTAAAGTCAACATCTCTTCTAAACACACCATCACGTCTGTCTAAAACGTCATTGTTCATTAACTCTGGACCATGTGACCATATTTTGTCAAGTGGGAGTTTCAACAAGGTCTTGTTAAGACGTCTGCATAACTTGTATCGACGTTGATGACAATGGAAGAGGCTCTCAAATACGACGTGCTGAACACCACAGCTGCGGAATTCATTTCTTATATCAAGTAGGGCATGGAGTAACTGATGATTGTTAAATTTTTCTATATCATTTTTACCTATCTGTATGAAGACTGTATGAAGACTATGTCAAACTTCGCCAGCTTCCACCTGCGTAACTTCTGCAACAACCCGACGACTATTAATCCTCCTGTCCCATGTGCTTCACCGCGAAATGGTAGATCATTGTGTAGACTACCATTTCGCCAGCGTACACATAGACATCATATTAAAACCGGAAGTGCGGAAGGCGAAGGAGATCAATTCGACAATCGACACATTGAAAACTAATGCAAATAAACTGATAATCCCACATTTTTCTTGTTTAAATGGAAGTTTTCACTTTATAATTATTAAATAATCTATTTTCTTATCACAATTACCTGTAATATATGCAGGAAAACAATTCCGGTTCGCTAGTGTATAGACGGATATAGGCTAGAGAACCGATTCCGGTTCGCTAAGGTCGCTGTCTAGGGAACCGGTTCCGGTTCTCTAGACACTGCCTTTGCAAAATTATAATATGAGCTTATTTTTTACCACGTGCTTTAAAGTCAGACTCCGTGGTGTAGTGGGTAAGCTGACCACCGTCTAATTTTACGAGTGGAGTTCGAATCCCGGTCAAACCCAATTTTTTAAAATAATTTTTCTTCCGTTTTTTTTTCAACTTTAAAACCACCATGATTTTAAATGTTTTCTGCAAATATTCATAAAAATTTTCATTCAAATCAAACTAATAATGATTGCTTATCAAAAAGCTAATTTTAGCTATATAACGCCACACATGTACAAAACTATTTTCGGTGCCCTTTGATGCTTTGCATCAATGGTATTCTTGTTTATTATTTGAAGATATCAGTTGTATACTGTCTCTTTCACAAGCATCTCATGGGTTATGCAGTATAAGTAGCATGCATGATCGTAACAAGATAGCCATATAACATCACCTGAGAACAAAAACCTGTTTGGCATTCAAACCATTGTTTTAGCTTGAATGCAGATTTGTTTATATTTGACGAGAAAAGTTGATGCTGAAAGAATAATTCATTCTCATGATAAAACGATGATAAAAGCTGGACATAATGTAACAGGACCATTGACCTTCAGGCAAACGTACATATAAACGGACGGGTATGCATATAGGTCAATGATGTAGATTTGAAAATAGTGCCACTTGTACCGTTTTATGTAGACTGTTCCATTATCTATAAAATTGCCAGTCACGCGGCTGTCCACCAGTAAGCATCTATCAATACCAGGGACGGATATATAGACAAGACTGGCCTGGGGGAGGTTACTTGGGGTAGGTACGGGAGGGGTGACCAATCTGTCTGTGAAATGGTGCAATTTCCAACATATTTCACCTACTCTGAAGCACCTTACTTGCAACTGCAAAGTGCTTAGGGGGAAACAAAAACAATCTCAAATACACAATCTTTAATACAAGACATAGTTGTAAATACTAAATGTTCACTAGCATATAAAAATCACACACACACAACTTATGCCCTACTTCCTATCAGTGCATAGAACGGATACAATAAGTTCTCATCCAGTAGACAATTAATATTATTATACCTCACGTGCTTTTCCCTATATAAATTTCCCATACCGCATCGGTGAACAAAAATGATGTTACCCATGTTACATCATGATGTTAAACCTCTGTAAATCTAAAAAATAGATTATTGGGTTCCCAATAAAATTTCCTCTCAGGCGCTTATTAAATGAATAGCGTCTGGATCAATGAACGTTTTCAGATGTGTCAGGCGACCAAAAATGCTGAATTTCAACAACATCAGCGTTATGCTGCGGTTTCGGAGTCTGATTTGAATACATTTCTGTTTACAATTGTTATAGTGTTAATAACATATATAATGTCATTTTACTTGTTTAAGTTTTGTTATTTCATTGAATTAAATTTGTAACACTTGTCTATATCAATATTGTCATTTTTTTAATTCGTAGTTTTTCGGTATAATAAAATAAATATCACATGCACTTGAGGGTGATAGCAGACATTGTAAACCCTTGAAAAGTAATGTCAACTGCTATCACCCTCAAGTGCATGTGATATTTATATAATACCCGTGCACAGGAACTTGCTTGATATTCAATCACAAAAATAAAACGGAACAGTTCAGCAACACCAGCCCTCATTCAAATATGTCGTTTTCGTTGGCGGAGCTAAAGCCCACTAACCGTTATTAAAAACAAGGAAAAATAAATTATAAACGTGGTCAATAACGAAACCGTATTGATATGTATTTGCGTAAAACAGAATTTCTGAACCGTTTGGTAAACTTAATAATGACAAGTAAAGCTAGATGTAGTGTAGAAGCCGTGATAGATATAGTTTAATAAACGCTCGGAGGAGAGAAGCTTTGACGATTATCTAGGTGCTAGAGTAAACTCCATACTGAAGTCAAACTTATCAAATATAGTTTGCTTACAACCGATAAAAGCTATTGTTTTCATGAAGTCAAAACTATAAGAATTGTCATTATTCAAATTCAAGTGGGTTTAATATCTCTAAAATGAAATGATAGCGGGCAGCACAAATGATAATTTTACAAAAAAAGACTCGGTCTGACAATATAAATTGTGTAACATTGTTAGCCGATAGTCGACTGATAATGGGATTTAAGAATAAATCTAATTTGATATGAACAAAAAATAGCAAGTGCACCTAGTAGTACAGGAATGTACGTTGCCAGGAGCGTTATCAGTTTTGAAGATATATTTTATCATATATCATTTAAGTGGTTTGAATGATTTTCAATAGACCCAGTTCTAGCCTATGCATGCATGATTTAAAGTACTTAATTAATCAAATACAAACCAATTGTTTAAAAACGCGTCCAAGGTCACTTATTGTCGGTAAAATGGTAAAATCACGGTTTAAATATGTATGAGGCTTCATCTAGACTTGCATTCAGTCCTTACATTAACTATTTTATTTTATGATTATCTGTTTATTTCTTTCTTACTCAATTTTAACTCCCTTTGCTGACAAAAATGGTCGAGCCTTGTAAGAATAAAAGGCTAAAAGTATTTTACTCGGAGTTTCAATGAAATAGATTATCATCTAATTCATACTAATTTATTTATTCTCGATTGCAAAACAAGTTCTTACATCTTGTATAAATCGCTCTCGAGACTCATTCCAGATGGAATCAACCTCGAAGAGAGAGAGAGGTAAAGTGGAATTATTTGTGTCTTGCCTAAGGACACTACCGACATGCCTATGGTAGCTATCGAACCCTGGACCATTCGATTCTGAGGCGAATGCGCTGCTGTGCGCCAGGACGGCTCCTCTGCGCCAGGACGGCTACTCTGCGCCAGGACGGCTACTCTGCGCCATTATAATCTAGCCTGGTACATCTAACAAGACCCTGACCTAACAAAATGAATGAAACTTATTTTAGATTTGAATAAACTCCATCTCAAAAGAAGTTTTATTTTGGTCCGCCAAAAAAGTATTTTTCAGATGTAATGCAGATATAATATATAGAAATACTGATTTTGAGAAGTTTTACACAGTATTTTTTTATTTTTATTTTGATATAATAATCATAATTATAACCCATTGCCATTCGTTACAGGGTTGTAAGAGCAAACGCTCTCCCGACTGAGCTAACCGGCCACTTAAAGATTGTTCAAGCCAATCAT
>JAFMSR010002492.1:0-23721 GCA_022818135.1 Saxidomus purpurata
ATTTATCGTCTATTTGTATAAAAATGGCATGTCTGCGTTATTATTTCTTATTTTGAATAGAAAAGATGCACAATAGAAGTATTCGGTTTGTTACGGCTCATGGTGTAAGCGTTAGAAATTCAAATGCTTTGTTGACTTTTCTGAAATTTGGGCACCGTGAATGTCCATATAGATATAAAATTTATGGTTATTACCGATTAAGCTTGTTAAAACGGTATGTTTCTGTAGAGCCTTTATTTCAGCGGACATTTTGATGTTACTTTTAATTACATTCTGCTTTTCAAATAACTTTTTTTGAGATATATAAGACAAATTTTCTTCAAAATTCAGAATTTGGGAAGGGGGTGGGGTAAATCAATAAGGCATTGCTGGAAGAGTATAGGGTTCATCAATCAAATACGCACGCATACGTTGAGTAAACATGCTGTCCTTTGTCCTGTCAAATTTTGGACTTTGCAAATAAAAGCATAAGCAGATGACAACAGATCATGCAGCAATGTGACAAATTATTTTGAAACACAGCAGCCATACACGAAATGGTCTCGACCTGGTGATAGATATGGATGCATAATTTCCATCTCGTTGATATGCTGTCTAAACCAAAGCTATTTTCTGGTCCGGAAATGATCCTTTTATAATCCGAAACAGTTTCAAGTACATATAAAAGCATTGGTTTTCATTTTAAATATAACTAAGAAATCGACGGTTCATGTGTTCTTTGAGTTCATTGTAGACGTGGTTCTGTATCAAAATTGGCTAATTTGGTAACCGTTATATTTTAGGGATGTGTTGAACAGACGATGACAACTTTTCTGATATATTTTATGAAAATTAAGGTTCTAAATGAGCCCCTAGTCAGTTTAGGAAGACTCTGGTTGTTCATATTTGCTGTGGTCATGTGAATACAAACTGAAGATATCTCAGAGTACATTTTGCATCTCTAACTTTGTGAATTCTCAGACTAAAATGCAGGTATGGTTACATGGCTTCTATATATGGGATGCAGTAGCGGAGAAAATGCAGAGAAAGAATAGACAAGGGCAGTTAATGTGTTGTTAATAGAGGAGTGAAACGTGGTAAATAATTCTTAAATAGTCATTTACACAGTATATCATGAACCTGCTTATGCACGGATTTCAGTAAATGAAGTGAATGTAATGATGAAATCGTGTTGTTTAGGCCTGTAACTTAATCTCAGAATACCCTGACCGGTAAAAGTTGCTGCGGTAATTCTTCCCTTTCAGTGAATAAGTCATTGCCGTATGATCCTAGTGCTGGTAACGTAGCAGACAAGCATATTTATGTAAACAAGGTGTGTTTAATAGGCCTAGTCGTCATGAAATTGTCTATAAATAGTGTTTAAAGTGTAATTTAACAAAATTCGACGTAATTCTAATCACGAAGGGCGGCAAAATATCCGTGCACACACAGGGAAGATCAAAACTGATTTTGAATTACCTCCCTTTAATTACAAAAACCCGTAAAACCCAATTTTTGATGGAATCTGTTAATTTTTTGTAGCTATTTTGTTGTTTTTCATAAAATTGTATATGCATTTCGTTAGTTATGCATCATTTCTTGACGTTTTGGGCAGTTTGGTCTCAGAAATATTGATATCATGCTAAACATTTGTCAAAAAATACGTTTTTTTGGCCTTAGATCGATCCCTCACGCCATTTATCGTCTATTTGTATAAAAATGGCATGTCTGCGTTATTATTTCTTATTTTGAATAGAAAAGATGCACAATAGAAGTATTCGGTTTGTTACGGCTCATGGTGTAAGCGTTAGAAATTCAAATGCTTTGTTGACTTTTCTGAAATTTGGGCACCGTGAATGTCCATATAGATATAAAATTTATGGTTATTACCGATTAAGCTTGTTAAAACGGTATGTTTCTGTAGAGCCTTTATTTCAGCGGACATTTTGATGTTACTTTTAATTACATTCTGCTTTTCAAATAACTTTTTTGAGATATATAAGACAAATTTTCTTCAAAATTCAGAATTTGGGAAGGGGGTGGGGTAAATCAATAAGGCATTGCTGGAAGAGTATAGGGTTCATCAATCAAATACGCACGCATACGTTGAGTAAACATGCTGTCCTTTGTCCTGTCAAATTTTGGACTTTGCAAATAAAAGCATAAGCAGATGACAACAGATCATGCAGCAATGTGACAAATTATTTTGAAACACAGCAGCCATACACGAAATGGTCTCGACCTGGTGATAGATATGGATGCATAATTTCCATCTCGTTGATATGCTGTCTAAACCAAAGCTATTTTCTGGTCCGGAAATGATCCTTTTATAATCCAAAACAGTTTCAAGTACATATAAAAGCATTGGTTTTCATTTTTAGGTATGACTTCACTAAATCGGTGGGACTTGGAACCAGCTAATTTGTGTAGGGAACTTGCGGACCTATTAGATGTCTGTGGTCTCTGATTGGTTTAAAATGATTAGTAGCACTAAAGTTTTCTAGAATTAAAATCGAAAGTAAAATGGTTGAACATAACAAAAAAATAGTTTATTAATTTTCTGATTAATTTTACGGTGTTCTGTGGCTATCTGAAAATATTGAATTTTTTGACAGAATGTAAACAAAAATCCTACAGACGAGGGGGTGATGTCCTACTGTTGCAATTTTCGGCTATAAAGTATCACTATATGTATATAAAAAAGGGCATTTTTGGGTGTGATTAATGTGGTTCTACAAATTTATTGGGGTGTAACTACTCAACGAATGTTTTGGTATGCGGACCGTGCTTAAATGTTATACAGTAAGTCTATGGAAAAAGATTTAGTGTAGTCATTCCATGAATAAAATAAATTTCGAGCATGCGCAGACGCGACTTCCGCTTCCGCCAAATTTAACCGCAGACTTGAAACAAGGGCATTTGAAAATAGTCCGGGACCCAAAGAGCCAAAAGCCTCAAAAAAATGATTTACCCTACTTGGTTTCCTCCCCAAGGTCTGATGGTATTTTTATAAAGAGGGATGTCTGCTTGTATAGAATCAAGTGTATGTAGAAAAATTTAGGCCGGCGAAAGTCCCCAAAATGGCGGAAATCCAAGATGGCCGCCCAAATCACTAAACTTTCTTTTAAATGTTTAATTATTAGCTAAATGTCGTAATGTCAGTTTTCAAATGCCTCTTTCATTCAATTTACTTGTTTTTATTAGTATACCCGTTATATAAGCATGCTCTTAATTTTGGTGATGTTTTTTTCATTTTTTTACTTATTAAAAAGTCTGTAACATCCGTTACAATAATAAAGTGTATGCCTTATACAATTATTTACTAATTTAAACGGCAAACTGTTACTTTCAGAAAGTAATAATCACTCTATCTTGGTCTTTTTTGTTATAAACTAGGAAATTTAACAGTTTAAGATTGCTCTATGCTTGATAATAAAGATTACACGCATTTGCATAAGATACTGACTCTACGTTACCATAAGAAAATTTGCGTCTGTGTTAAAGAATTATGTTATTCATAGTTCAAATGTAAAAACTGTAGCCTCAACTATTTCTGTTGAGACAATTTACCAGCTCTGTGACATTTTGTAATAAGTTCTCTGCTTTGTGCAATATGTATCATGATATTTCATCTCAACGTTGTAATTTACATAACAAAATAAAATATGTTACTTTTCATTACAGTTTTATATTATTCGAAACAGACTAAGTTTAAAACAAAGTATCTACACTCAAGTTACTCAAACTGACATGAGGTCATGCCTGTTCTTTTAAGGAAACTCATTTTCTGAGAAAATGGGAGTATATATACATTCTATATGTGAAATATATTGCATGTACATGTTACTGTGGACTAAATTGTAAAATCTTTTAATTTCAAGTGTGTATTTAGATATTATAAATTTAATATTTTCAGCAGTCGGCGACACATTCTTTCATGCAAGATAACTACCAAAGAATATTTGTAAAGTTGCTACCAGATATTATACTGCTGTGTTATATTTAATGTAATTTACTTTACACTGATATTGTATACTTTAATGTGTAATATTTTATTATAAAGCATAGATTGCTTTATTCATATTAGAACGTATATGCTTCATTTATTCATTCATTCAATGATAATCAATAAATTTATAGTTATATAAATGTATAGTCATATAAGTTATGGATAAAAAGTATATATATAACATTCGGGTTTTAATTACAAACTTCAAACCCGTAAAAACAAAAAAAACGTAATAAATACAATGTACCTATACTTCAGACCTAGGGACTTACAAAATGTATGAGCTATATTGGCTTAGGAACAACATATTGCATGTAAATAATACAAAATAAGAATTAATTATGCATCAGTCTTGTCTGTATTTTGATATTACCACATACAGTTTGAATAAAGTATGATTACACTACCTATTAAAGTATAAAGCCCTGGACAGTGATAAAATGCTATTTACAAAGTATAGCAACTTTCTCTTTAGCCTCGGATGTTTTATCAAGTATTAGTAGGAACTGATAGGAAGAAATTTACGATATCCCAGACAAAAAATATTAACGAAAGAATTAAAGTTGGCTGTTCATTTTGCCTTTAAAACACATCATTTATTTGGCCTCACTTATCCAAATACACTTCAAACTGATCACATTCACATGAGTATCATTTTCAAAGTGAAATATATAAGAATTAAGATACGTTACTTCATATCATATGAAATTGACCTTATTTTAACTATTCATTTTAAAGCTCTATCTTGCATATGTTAGAGCTAATACAGTTACAGTCGGTACCACTGCCAGTTTATGATATACAAAATTCACCCGACACAGTAATTAACAAGTGAATAAGAACTCTATGGCATCATAGTGTAACATGTATCTTTATTCATTTTTGTGGCTCGACTATAAGGAGGGCTATAGCAGTCAATTTTGCAGCAATTTGGTTAAAGTGTTGCATGGAAGGTACTATCGTGGCAATATCTCAGTTACCACTTATGGGATTGATTAGAAACTTCTTTGATGTTTTCAGGGGTGACAGACTGTCCAGTTAATAAAATTTTGTATTTATTTTAATCACATTATCGCCCTTCTTTGATGTAGAAAGTTTGCATGCAAGGTACTATTATGCAAATAATTATCTTATTGACCACTCATCAGGTTTATTTAATTCTTCAGTATAGTCTTTAGTGGTATCAAATAATCACCTTATTTAACTACTGACTGAGTTTATTACAAATTATGGACCTTGTTGAACTTAAAAGTTTGGTAAATATTTTGCATGCAAGCTAAATTTTGTTCAAGTGTCATGTGAAAGCTATTATTAGGCATATATCTTAGTTATCTTTGAAACATCTGGTCTCCAGAAATCAAGTAGATTACTATTGACTGCATGAGCTACAAATTATAGCCCTTGTTGAAATTAGAAATTTTGGTTGAAGGTTTGCATGCAAGTAACTATAACTCACTTATTTCAGTAATCACTTACGCCATTGATTTGAAACTTCATTATTGTCATCAGGGGTGACTGACATTTAAGTGAGGTGACTCTTGTAGAATTCAATTCGAATTTAAGCTCTTGTTTGACTCAGAAAAAATGATTGAAGTTTTGTATGCAAGGTGCTATCATGCATACATATTAGTAAGCCATTTATGTGATTTATACGAGACTTCTATAAAGACTTCATGGTAATCAAACAAGCAGGTTAGATAACTCCTGACTGGTTCACTACAAATTATGGCCCTTGTTGCAGCAAGAAACTTTTGTTAAAGTTAGCAAGTGAAGGAACTATCATGCGTATACTTCAGAAATCACTTGATATGTGAATTATTTGAAACTTACCAATAGTGTTCAGGCGTATCAAACAATTAAGTTTGATAATTCCGGACTTAATTTACTATTAAGTATGGTCCTTGTTGAATTTAGAAACTAAGGTTAACGTTTTGCGTGCAAGATACTCATACCACCATGCACATACTACAGTAACCACATATCGGAGTTATTGAAACTTAGCAATAGTAATCGGGGGTATCGAACAATTAAGTTACTACAGATAACTTTTGACGATTTCATGATTACAATTTTCTACTATATACTTTGAAAGTCAACAGAATTTCGCTTTGCTATTTACATATAAATGTTTTGTGCTATTGACAAGCACTGAGAATGGTCGAACATGCTTTCTTACGGACAGCTTTTCTTAATATTTTTCGGACTTTGAGGCAAATAAAACTTTATAGCAATGTTTAATGGTAGAATGTTTTGGCCATATTCATTTGCTTTATGTCAGTCAACTATAGGTCATATAGAAATACTGCACTATAACTAATAAAGAAAAATAATAAAGCTATCACACCTCCATGTGCGCCTTGACAAGTTATACTACCCATTTTTTAGCTGCTCAAACTCTTTGGACACAGTATTTATGTAATGCTGGACGTCAAACCCTGTAACTGTTTGAAATGAATGTCGCATGAATGTTTATAATATAGGTACCGAAATCAGGAAAATTGTAAAATATCATCTAGCTGTTGTTTAAAAGTGGAAACACTAAATTATCTTTTCTCTGAAACAATGTATTTAAATACTTGGAGAAAAATTTCCCCGTGTTTGCTCTTTTTGACAGTTCTAAAAGTATCATTACCAAGTCTCGAAGTACAGAAAGTGTGAACGAATCACATCAATACTAAAATTTTGAACAAGAACCTTCTACATCCTGAATGAAATATTTAGCTTAAGGTACACCATTCTGGCATAATCATAAATACTACGTTTGAAAAGTTGTGATTTTTATTGTTATATTGCTCAATTAATTTGAAAATATTTTGATAAAATAAATGCTCTGACTTATAAGGTTGACCAGTCTGTATAGTTGAATATACTGATTCACCATATAAATTTACCGTAACTAAAGTGCATACACACTCATCAATTTTTCTAAGTATGCACAAGCTCAAACAAGTGCCATTTCAAAATCATTTCATGGAAATGGATAAAAATTTTATAACATTCATTGTCCTAATACTCGGTATAAAGTTGATGCGATGAATGGCAATTTCATTGTCTCATAGAGTTCTCAATGAGAAATTCACAAAATCGTAAATTATAATATTTTCTAAAAGTTCAGTTTTTGTTGCAAAAACTATTTCTGATATCATTTTCTGATAGTTACATTATATCATGCTGTGATCACTAAATTCATTGACACAGCTAATCTTTTTTAGCCTTACAGGAATGCATTTGTCGAACAAACCTCGCTATAAACTGGTTCCGTACAATGCTGTATTTTCTACAAAGTGAGGTTTTAACATCACAAACTGACCATGAGTGATTAATGAGAAGTATCAAATACCAATTCTTGAAGACGGGTACGGCAAACCTACAAACGAGTTGAAAAAAAAAACATCAAGGTACTCACCCAGTTGAAATGTAGTTGAGCATTAGAATCAGTCAAGACTCTCTCAAAATTATTTTTTTCATTTTTCAGGGACATCTTCTTTAAGGATTTGAATAATAAAACAGATGTCAGCTAATTTTATATGTGTGAATCATAAGTTATGTATTACACCCAAATTGATGACAGTCTATTAATTTAAACGTTTTGTGACTTTCGAGTGATGAGGGTGATTACAGCGTTGCGGACCATTACGTTTGGTACCTATCTTTATAACCATATTGTTTTATTCTGCTGTCTATGATTATTTTTATGTTAATGTCATTTGTAACATATCATGCCAAGATATGCACTTTGGCATTTACAAGTTTATGGATGCTACAATATGGCAATGCCCGAGACTCAAACATAAATCCCCGGGAATACGTGAAACTTTCTTCCCATTTTTGATTATGAGGATGACCTAAGGTCTGTAGCAAACTTCATATAAGGAAAATAATAATGCAATTTATGATGACACCAACTGAAATATGTATTTTTTCTCGTAAATAACATTAAAATGATGTTGCTAAAACGTGTACTGTTTTATAGGTAACAAATTTACACCCTTAGCCTCACGAGAATACGAGAAAACAGGATATATACATACCAATCTTTGATTTTATGTTTATGAAAATATTCACAAAAACGTCTTTAAAATTAAATAGACTACACTATTTCTTAAAGATGTAGTGTATTCTTGCTTCAATTTGTATCAATATTTTACCTGTTAGATTATTACAGTTTTATTGACAATATTACTAGTAATGTAATGTATACTTGTTATAATACAGTATTATTATGAATGAACAAGGATGTATAGATTTATTATGTTTCATGTGTAACTATTACTTGTTATCAAAATTTCGTTTTTACAAAACTAGCTTTATTAAAACAGGACGTAATGCTAAATGAAATCATTGATTTTACTTTAAACAGTCACGGAACGTCTTATTGGTAATGCAAGTTACATACTGTGTTATATAATGATTATCAAACAAAACAACTCCACAGAAGATTTCACATCAAAGGAGTCATTTTTCCAGTTAGTGATGCAACTAAAAATTTTAGCCATTCTACGTAGTCAACATTCAGAATTTAAGTAAAGTATTTTTATTTGAAAAAAAACTGTAACGTAAATTTCATGCCTTTTCTGTATCATGCTAGACTTAATTTATATATCCAACATATACTAATTCATACTTAAAACTTAATAGCGAGTAACACATTATTTTATGAAGCGATTCTCACTATTGATATCTATAATAGCATAATAAACATCGCTATTTATGGTAACGTACACGTACATAAAATCCTCTAAACGTAAATCTATGGTTTACCTATGTATACTTTCTATCAAAAGGATTTTGTATTAGAGTCGTTTGATAACTTAAAGTCATTTTAGTCAACTATCAGATGATTATGTCAAAAGAATGTATAAAATTGATCATGAGAATGAAATATTTGAAGAAATTATCAAAATATCTTACTCGTAACGTAAGATACATGGATATTAAAAGAAAAATATCTGTCAAAATTGCGTTAAACATAATTTCTAATATATAACTTCAACTTTAAATATGATTTTATAAGTAAATTAGCGCTAGTGATAGTTTTTAGAATTATGTAATACACAGATGTCCATTTTTAGGATATCTTACTTATTTTGGCGGCCATCTTGGATTTCCGCCATTTTGAAGACTTTCGCCGGCCTAAATTTTTCTACATACACTTGTTTCCATACAGGTAGACACTCATCTGTTCAAAAATAACATCAAACCTTGGGGAGGAAACCAAGTAGGGTAAAGTGAAATTTTGGGCCGTGGGTCCCGGACTAATAATAAAACAAAGTAAGAATATGACATTTACAGGAATTTATGAATCCATCACTATTGTAGTGATAGTTCCTATTAAACACATTTTTGACATCGTTTTTCAGCTGTCGTAACACAGATTCTCGTGGTGTTGGAGACGATGAGAATTAAAAGATGAAGAGAATGCTGCAGCGGTTGTTGGCCAGGTCAGCAACAGATGACCAGCCACTGCAGTTCCCCGAGTGAGGACCTCATTTTTCCGAGATGGAAGCATTTGACGAACTTCTAGGAGATCAAACAAAGCTGTAATCTGAGGTAAGCAAAGTGTTAGCCATGTATATGAATCTTTTAAAGTTTTTTAATCAGTACCGTAGCTGAACAAACTACAATGCTGACCTCATATCCACTAACCTAAATGCGCAGAAACATAATGGTCTGTTGTGAGCACATGCATCTTTTTCCTTTATCATTCTGCTATAATAAATTTATGGTAAATATTGCACGGTGAACAAAAACTTCGCTGCATTAATTGCGAAACTGAAAAATGTCATGTTTTAATTAATTGGTTCATTCAGTTTCCCCAGTCCTTTCTTTTAAATATGCCATAAAAGCCATGTGCACAACATAATTTTGAAAATTCATAGTGTTAACATCTCTATTTAAAAACAAGTTTATGCATTCATTTAAGGTGAGGTATCTTTCCATGTTTGGTGGGGCGGACGTGCGTGAAACGACTGACTGCTTGATGAAGGAGGCCGTGCCAAACCAGCTTGCCAGGGAATACAATATGAAGGGGCTTAAGAGAAAGAAGAAATTTACATAGTATAAACAGTATTACATTCAATGTTGCTACTTTAGTGTACCAAAGTAATACTTGATGTAAAAAAAACTTCAGTATTTTAAAAATTTAAAATTGTGTATGCCAAAATGAAATTCCGTGGATTTACAAAAACACAGTTTCCTGGGATGTTTATTTGGTGTACTTCTAAGTTTATATACGTAAGTATTAAAACATTGTCAAATGTTTCTTTGTTGATTCACGTACAAGACGTCCACAGAATGTAAGCTACAGTAGTGGGTAATATTGGCTATTGCAGTTATGTCTCTTGATTTTAGAAATTAAGATTTGTATTATGATACACTATTATAAATACATGACATGTAGTTAACATAGACTTTTCTCTTCAAATATGTTGTTTTAAAGGTTGAATTTTGACTTATTTCTTATTCTGATTATATGCATGCCTGTATATGAACCATGCATGAGATTAGTTAATAAAGTTTTAGTGTTAAAGGATATAGTGTTTTGTTTTCTTGCAGGATGATATTATAATATAGTCCTTTGCCCGATATGTCTCTGTTCCAGGAAAAAGAAAGAGTTAAAGCATAAAAAAATAAAAATGGAAGTACAAGAATCATGCACCTGATGTTACAATCCAGCTTAAAGAATTTCGCATGTGTGTGTCCAATGTTTCTGACAAATTGTTGTTTATTGAAAGTTCAGCAAACTTAAAATGGAAGTAGGTTCTAGCCAAGAAATGCAAGATTTGTCCAAAATGGAAGTATTTGGGCCGCCCACGTGGGACCCATATGGGTCCCATATTGGTTGTTTATGGGGCAGCCCATATGGGACCCATGTGGAACCCGGTTGCACATCCCATATGGGTCCCATATGGGCAGCCCATATGGGACCCATATAGGTGCCCATAAGGGACCCATATGGGTCCCATATAGATTGCTATCTGGGAAAGTCACTAATCAGCTCCTGTGTCTTACTTCTTTAAAGTTCTTTGTAATAATTTTCAACTTATCATACATTGTAAGTTATGATAGGTAGGTGATATTAGATCAACAAGTTAGCCTATTGATTGAGTATTGAAATATAGTATTGAATACTGTATAGTAGAGTATTGAAATATATTTCTTTTGTCACTGGAAGGATTGAAGTTTGTCAGTATTGCAAGATTTGAAGTCCTTTCTTTGAATATGATATTGTACAATATTGTTTATTTGAGTCATTCAATCACTGTGTCAATCATTCCATCAGGAAACATCTGGTCCAGAAATTATGGGATCACAGTATTTCTTGAATAAAAGATGTTATCCCAAAGCTATCATAGAATACAGTTTGAATCCTTGTATATCTGGCACGAATGACTCATATTTGAACCTATGTTCCACTTGTTTTTGCAACTTGGTTTTTGCTCCAGTCCATCTCTAAGCTAAGAGTCCTGTTTCCAAAGAGAAACAAATGATGTTCGAATCTTCTATCAGCAACTGTTGACTACATGTCTCAGACCAACCGAGTCAGTATCAAGCAACTCAGCGCGTCCCGTAGATCTACATGACATTTCTATTTACCACAGTCAGCTCCAGTCCAGGGTCCAGTTCAGCAACACCCCACCCACTCGCACTTATAGCACATATTAGAATCTATACAGTTTTATGGTGCAGTCTTCAGTGTTCAAAATGTATCACATGTAATATGAAACAACATACAAAAATAAAACTTAAAAAGCTCAACACCTAAACCTATTATTTTAAGCTATTCTAAACTGAATGAGATAAACTTAACTGGTATGCTTTATTAATTTCTGCTACTGTGCTAGTCATATATCCCGATAAGTGACGTCAGTCAATACAACATGTGTCATGAACAGTGATGACGTGAAATATTCACTAAAAATACTGGATTTTAAACCTTGTTAGCCATTCAGGTGATAACCACGATTACTTACTGATTGCATTTATAATAATTATGGACATTTTGAACACTGAAGACTGCACCATAAAACTACATTTGAGTAAGGGATACGCTACAGGTGACAGACGAACGAACCGGAGTCTAAATGATTTATCCTTAGGCAAGTATCATAAAATAAACCAGTTTGTTTTACTTTTAATGCAATTATCCCATTGCTTATCATAAACGATGTTTATTAAAAACATTGAATAAAATATGATAAATACATGCATGTGATTATCTTTGATCATATTTTGTTCCAGACAACTTTTTATGCATGATCAATAAAAAAGAACTGTAAAACAAAAAGAACATTAGTACAAAGTACTAATTAGAAAACATTTACATGTTTCCTTAAAAAGACTACACAAGAAAATAATTAACTTTTCATGCAAGATTATGACTAATCATTGTAGAACAAGAGGACCATGATGACCCTATATTGCTCACCTGGCTGCCATTGAGATCAACAACAGCATCGCAGAAAACAACGTAGAAGTACAGTACGTACAGTGTAGCTCTGAAATTAACTAGACCTATCAATAAATGTGACTTATATCCCCGAAAGACTGCTTTATAATCTGAGGAAGTTCGTAGTAACGGAACACCCTGTAAAATAAAACTTAAATAGAGATATTGTTATTGGCAGTAACTCTGTAATTTGTCAAGATGGAGTTATGGTTCTTGTATACTGCACTTCCTCTCATTGTGCTGGACCATTGTATGAAGTTGTATTGAATTCCAAGTAGTAAGTTTCAAGTTATGCTCTGGACAAGGAAAAGTAACAAAGGACAATAACTCTTTAACAAGTCAAGATTGGTTTACGGTTCTTTTGCACTGCACTTCCTCTCATTGTGCTTGACCATTGTATGAAGTTGTCTTAAATTCCAACCAGTAGTTTTCAAGTTATGCTCTAAACAAGGAAAAGTATCAAAAGGCAATAACCCTGTAATGAGTCCAGACAGAGTTATGGTTCCTGTGCACTGCACTTCCTCTCAATGAACTTGAACATTGAATGAAGATGTATTGAATTCCAACCAGTAGTTTTCAAGTTCTGCCCCGGACAAGGAAAAGAAACAAAGGACAATAACTCTGTAATTACTGAAGAGAGAGTTATGGTTCTTGTACACTTCACTTCCTCTCAATCTGCTCGACGATTGTATGAAGTTGTATTGAATACCAACCAGTAGTTTTCAAGTTATACTCTGGACAAGGAAAGTTCAATTCAATTCAATTCAATTCAATAGTTTATTGTATAATAAGGCCTCCGGCCCATACACAAGTATAATATTATACAAAAGATTTTCATAGAGTGCATTAACATATAGGAACGTAAATACAACAAAGTTGACTATCATACAGAGATTCATGTATCGACATAGTACTTATTTTGTAAATCTCAGTATTGATCAGATTATTGAAAAACTGATAAGTACTCTTCCCTTTTTTGTAATGCATAATATATATACATGGCAACATTGCGTATGATATGTTCATTTTCAGATGACATTAAGTTACTTAACTTGTAAATTGACGTATTCTCAATATATGTATTAGGAATATATTTACAGCGAATGCTGCT
The DNA here is from genome assembly GCA_022818135.1 of Saxidomus purpurata. Lineage (NCBI taxonomy): Eukaryota > Metazoa > Mollusca > Bivalvia > Venerida > Veneridae > Saxidomus > Saxidomus purpurata. The sequence goes on from JAFMSR010002492.1 coordinate 13,549, forward strand.
ATATAACGGACACAAAAATATAAAATGGTATTCGTCTTCAACATAACATTCACAGTAGGGACAGTCTCTTAACTCCCTTTCAATACCAAAATGTCTACCCTTTTCAATCATGAGTGAATGACAAGAACTTCTAAATGCTGCAATACACTTTCTGAATTTGTTGATATCAACAACATTTACATACTTTTCAACTTTATATACTGTTTTGTACTTTGCATAATAAAAAAGTTTTGCGTTATGATAACATCTATCCCTCCATTCCTGGATATACTGGTCCTTTAATCGCTGTACATATTGCAATAGAAACAGATTGGGATTGTCAACATTCTGTGCTTCCCAAACATATCCGTAGCCATTTACATACAAGTGAGTTCGTAAATCAGTTACCCAGTTATTATAACCAATACTATCATAATACATTTGCATATTGTAACACATTCGTACGTATCTGTCTTCAGGTAAGTTCAACAAACGTATCCAATATTTAACTGTACGCTTAGCAGCAAAAATATACAACGGGAATCTGCCTAAGTCACCTAAAATTGCATCATTACATGCACCTTTGTTCACTTTCATAAACCTTTTACAAGCAAAAATGTGCACATTTTCAAGACATTTTGGTTGCTTAAGACCCCAAATTTCAGAACCGTACAATGCAATAGATGCAACCTTTGAATCAAATATTTTAAAAAAACGTTGTATATGGAAGACATGGATAAATGTACAATGAACTAAACAAATGCATTAGTACTTTCTTTGCCTTAAGCGACATGGCCTCTGCCATTTTGTACATAGAAAGCTTATTTGAAAAATATATTCCAACGTAAGTAAAACCATTAACTACTTCTATGTCCAATTCATTGTAATTCCATCGTTCCCTTACACTTAATCTACCTCCTCGTTTAAAAACAAGATCTTTTGATTTAGCTGTATTTACAACAAGTTTACTATCTATACAAAAAGGTATACAATTATTTCCTCATATTGTAGAAATATTTTTGCTTATGTTTGCAGATGACATAGCCTTTATATCCGACACGGTTGTCGGACTGCAAAAGCAATTGAATAAGAAACTGCAAACTATCTATAAAAACCAAATTACTTATCATAAATGCCATGTATTTTTCCATATTGTTAGGAATTACATTAATATTTCGTTTAAATTTACCTATTTCTTGCATTATTAAATGACTATCATATCCCCGTAAGTTATGAAACACAACTGGTATCTTTTTTGTTAATCTGTATATTTGATTACATTTGTTATGTGCAGATCCTCTGTATTTTCCCGTTACATGACAGTGATCTCCTACAGGATAATTATATTCTAAATCATATGGAGTACAAAGGGTAGAGTTATAATCTTTTTTACAAATATGACAAGATGTAGCTGCTTTGAATTCTTGTTGTTCTTTTTTAGTTATTATCATTTCTTTATTAAAGTGTTCCTTAAATATTTCCTCACAATACTCTTCCTCCTTTAACATTTGTTCAATAAACTTATAAATAACATTTTCACCACGATTCCTCGAGCATAGCCCTCGGTACACTTGTACTGGTTTGCTAAAGTTATTGTCATAGGTACACACCAACTTATAACCATATCCACAAGCTATATGATGTTGGTAAGCCACAGTTGATTTACCTAACTCTTCGTCTATTGGTTTTGTTATTGACTCGAAATCAGCATAAATAACAAAAAGGAGCCTTTAATTGCTTGTGATAGTTTTTATATTGTAATATACTATTTCTAGGTTGGGGCATACAAACCTTTTGTACTCCATTAATAGCTAAACAGACTTCTGTATGTTTATTAAGAATTTCATTTGATGAAAAGTGTTGAATACAGTATTTACAAAAATACTTTGGGTTATTTTGTTTTGTTTGTGAATGCATTAATTTATTGAAATCCTTTATCCACACATAATGATTAATATTTTCTTTCTCATCTACTCCGTTTCCTCGAGCAAAGCCCTCGCCTTCTACTAATAGTAAATCACAAGTACCGTTTTTAGGCTCTATCCTTTTTGAGATATATAGGGGATAAATGGGACTTGTTTCATCTTCTAAATCAACCCCAAATATGTTAAAACGTATGTCGTTCATTTCTTCGATTTTTGGAACATCTTTTAATTTTACTGGAAAAGTTATATTTTGGTAATTTAGTTGATCTTTATAACTCGTATACTTGGTTATTCTTTGTGTGTTTTTTTGTACAGGGAATGTGTATGCTAAATGACACCAACGGAAACATTCCTTATCGTTTTCATTCTTAATGTTAATTAGCCCCTTCCTATTGTTAATAATCTCGGGTAATGGTAAATAAGAAGAACCTCTGAGTGGTTTGTATTTAGTTATGGTTATCCGGTGTGCTTTAACTTTTTCTATAACCCAACCAGAACCCAGTGAAATCCATTCGGTGATTGTGTTAAGAAGTTCATTACTTATATCGTCTAGTGTATTTCGTAACTGTTTATTATTTCACTTAAAAATATTGAAAGCGGGTTTGTTATCTTTTTTAATTGTATTTTAGGATCATGATCGTTTATTATGTCTATCTCATATTCGGAATATGTATTACCTTTTGAAATATTAACTGGTTTCAGGGTTATGTTAGTATCTAAAGATTTATCTAAAGAATTTATCTATATAATAGGAAAATATAAAATATCTTTAAGTTAATTGACACGCATATTTAAAATTATAACGTTTTCCATTCTTTTTAGAAAGGGCTGTCTTTACATTATTTGTTCCTTCGCAACACATTTTTATTTGACCTGTGTTAACTCCTTTTTTGTCTTTTTGTGCTTCGTACATGCTCTTATATTCCTTAACATTATCAGTATCTCCTTTGTCTGAGTCTAATTCTGTGGCAATAACAGGCTTTGGTTTTCGACGTTGTTTCCGTGCTTTTTCTTCAATTTGGTTTTGTTTTATTAAATCCTGTTTTTCATCAAGGAATGATTTAATATTAATAAGTGCATCTGGAATCTGCTTTCGGAGCGTTTTGTGAGGTTCCAATATGTTAAGTGCTTTGTCTAAACCACCTAGTTTTTCGATTTTCTTTTCAATGATATCCATATTCTTTATTATGTGTTTTAGAAAGTAACGTTTATAACCAGACACCTCATCTTTAGTATAAATAGTAATCAAACCATGTTTATCACGATAATCCCAATCATTAAACGTATTTACTAATCTTTCAGCATCAATAACTCTAGTAATTATGTCATCTATTATCATTTCTATATACCTTTAACTTAAATAAAATATAAAAAAAATAACGCACCCTGCGGCTTAAACACATCCATAAATAGTTACCTGAATGTTTTTAACATTGGAATCTTGTATGTGTATCACATCATTTGAATGGAATTTTCCTACATAATTCACACTTACTAATTCGTTTTTTCGATTGTTTTTTGCTTCATAGCCTTGCTGAACTAAACCATTCTGTTTGATTTTCAACATAACATTTCCCTTGTCAGATTTAATAGCGTCTGCTAAAACTATTAAAGTACAGTCTTGCTCTACGGTGATATTTGGTCCGTTTGTTTTAAAACCCTGTTTGGGTGAATCCGCAACCCATCTATATAACCCGCTGTCTGTATCTTCAGTTCTGTATGTTAAAAATAATGGAGGTCTTTTTATATTTTTTTTATTTTATTTGTTTTCTCATTTATGTTATTAAATAGTCCCATTTATATAAATATATTTACAAAAGAAGCTCATCATTTCCGAGAATAAGTAAATTTAATATAACTACCTCCTTCAATAGTAAACTTTGTGTTTGGATTATCTATTTTTGGACAAATCACAAGTGATGTATTCGGTGGAAATCTTTGTTTGATTTCCTTTTCAAAAATGCTTATTACATTGTCAGTTTTCTTTGTAATAGGTATATCACCCAAAAAGTCATCATAATCTTCCTTCCATATTAAACGGAGTGTTTCAATGTTTCCTGTAATAATTTTAATTATCAATTTTATTTTAATGTGGTATTTTCCATACTTTTTAATTTGGAAACCTTCTACATTTCCAAGTCTTTCCACATTAAAATTGTGGTTTAATTTTATATAATCTCTGTAACTTTCATCACTTAATTTGTCAATAAAATAAAATTTAAAAAAGTTAGAAGATTTTTCTTTTTGTTGTTGTAGTGGTGTATTAATATTGAATTCATAAGATGTAGCAATTCCAATAGATGCGGACGGAACAATAACCTCTTGTTCTATGGCAGATAATTTAAAAAGAGGAACTTCATATACTGCCACTTCAAGTTTAGATAATTTGCTTAATACATCTAGTATTGTTTTACCTAAATCATCAGCTCGTTTTGTTGCAACTTCTTTAAAACTTTTTAATTGGCCATCAGTGTCATCTATTCTTTTTTCATGATCATCAATCCGGTCGTTATTTGATTTAATTGAATCTCCTTGTGCAAGTGAATCATCAACTACAAGATCTAGCTTGTTTTCTATTTCTTGAATTTTTTGATTACATGTAGCAATATTTTTTGTTAATGTATTTGTTAGTTTAACTTAATCATTATATTGTTCAGTATGTTGATCGGTCATGTTTTTCATGGCGGTTTCAAATGCTTCCTTTAAAGTTTGTAATTTTGTACCATGTTCATCACCGCTTTGTGAAGCTGACTTTTCGATTTCACTTTTGGCTTCCGAGATTTGACGTCCGAGTTCAGTTTTATATTCAGCAAATTTGCTTAAAAAATTATTTAATAAGTCGAAATTCCTTTTCTTTGTATCCTCATCAAGTTTGTTTATTTCTGTCTTGATTTCTAACTGATACATTTTTTGTAATTTTTTCTCAGCTTCAGTTAGCTTTTCCTTGAGTTCTTCATGTTTTATCATGTTTTCTTTCAGTTCCTTTACTTGATTATGTACAATTTCAAGGTATTGTCTAAATACTTTTTTGATGTCATCATCTGTTGTATCGGATTTCTCTTCAAGTTGTTTCATTGTTTCCGACAATACCTGCATTTCTTCCTCAATTTTATCTTGTAACTCAATTATTACTTTTTCGTTGGCTTTTATGTTTTTTGTTAATTGTTCAATATTATCACTTTCTGTTTCCAGTGTTTGTTTTATGGTTTTAATATCTTTAAGATCATAGTCTTCTATTACGCTTTGAATTTTCCTAATGAGAAATCTCCTTGTTATAGCATTGCTGGGTTTATCAGGGTTTCCAAGATTTATTATCTCATTACCACCCATATCTAATGGTCTGTTCATTTTATTATCAAGTTCCTTATTTTTGTGAAGATACGATTGCATTTCCCTTTTGACTTCTTTAAATTGTTTTCTGGTAGCATAATTTGTTAGAATTATTCCAAAATTGACTTTTTGCGTTTTTGGTACGTGGCATTCCCTGTTTGATATTATTTTTGTTTTTAGATACAGACTGATCATTTTGACGGTTTTTGGTGTTGTTAAATATTCCCATTTATATAAATATAGATGAAAATTCCTAATTATGATGGCATCTCTCAATACAATGATAAGTTTAAGCAGTTACATTCTTTTATGCCAGATTCGTGTTTTAGAATGCTTATTTGCGGAAACAGCGGTTCTGGTAAAACAAATGTATTAATTCACATGCTCAGAAAGCCATTAATATATTTTGATAAACTTTATTTATACTCTAAAAACTTGGAACGGAAAAAATATCAAGATTTAATAGAACGTTTCACGGAAATTGCAAGAAAAATAAAGCAACCTTTGGATGATATTTTGGAGGTTTCAAATGATGATATTATTGCCTTGGATGAGATTGAATCAGGGATTGAAGCCGGAGAATCCGGGGATTCCCAAAAGGTGGTTATTTTTGATGATTACATTTGTGAAGGAAACCAAAACAATATAATAAAATACTTTATCGGGGGTAGGCATAAGAATTGTTGTGTAATATATCTAAGTCAATCTTATTACAAAACTCCAAAAGATATAAGACTAAATTGTTCTCATTACATTCTATTTGAAAGTCCAAATAAAAATGAAAACGATATGATAGCAAGAGAGCAAAATATCCCCAAAACAGCATTCCAAGAAGCAATAAAGAAACAGTACGACTTTCTGTATTTAGACAAACCAAAGAAAACAGTATCAAAAAACTTTGATGAAAATATTTATATATGATATAAGAAATGATTTACTGTGTTAAAGAACGAAAATATACAAAAGATATCAACCCAAAACGTGTTATAACAAAGAATAATAAACACATGATAAAGGCTACTTGTGAATCTTGTGGTATTACAAAAACAATGTTTGTTAAATCTAGGGGTAATCTAGACCTACATAAAGCTATGTTACCCCTTTTACCCAAAAAAGGATTAACCTTACCAGGATATAATTATTGTGGTCCGGGAAACCCTTTAGATAGTGGAGCACCTGTAAATGAATTAGATGCAGTATGTATGGACCATGATTATTGTTATGATAGTAACATGAGTAAAAGTGATTGTGATAAAAACATGTTAACAAATTTAAAGAACACCAAATCAAAAACATTTGGAGAAAAAATCGCAAAACACTTAGTTGTTAAACCAGCAATAGCCACAAAATATAAACTTGGACTTGGACCTCAAAAAAACGGAAAAAGGGGGAGAAGGTAAGAACCCAATCCCCCAAAATATCTACAAAACCAACAGCCTGGACTGATAAATTAGCAGAAGAATTACATAAGCCAATTAAACGCAAATTTAAAACACGTCGGGTTATTGTTACAGATATCAATGATACGTGGTCAGCGGATTTAGTTGATATGCAAGCTTTTGCTAGGTATAATAAAGGTGTGAAGTATTTATTAACAATAATTGATGTATTTAGTAAATATGCTTGGGTTATACCTTTAAAAGATAAAACAGGAAAGTCAGTAACAGAAGCGTTTGCAGGGGTTGTTGGACAAAGGCATCCAAATAACTTATGGGTAGATGAGGGTACGGAATTCTTCAACAAAACATTTAAGAAATTTCTCGAGGATAATAAAATAAACATTTATCACACTTTTAACTTTGGTAAAGCTGTAGTGGTAGAGCGATTTAACAGAACATTAAAACAAATCATGTGGAAATATTTCACCGCAAATAATACAAACACTTATCTGAACAAGTTACCAGATATGGTTAATAAATATAATAACACAAAGCATAACAGCATAAAAATGACACCAAATGAAGCAAGTATGTCAGAAATAAAGGCAAAGTTTATTTTAATTTGTATGGCCCTTTGGGTAAGTCATCCGCTAAACCAAAGTACAAAATTGAGGATAAAGTAAGAATCAGTAAGCTTAAACGTCATTTTGAAAAAGGATATACACCAAACTGGACGGAAGAAATATTTGTTATTCATGAAATTCTTAATACCAATCCAATTACATATAGAATAAAAGATCTCAATCAAGAGGAAATCAAAGGTACATTTTATGAACAAGAACTAAGTAAAGCTAAGCAAGAAATATTTCGAATTGAGAAAATTATAAAACGTGACTATAAAAAACAACAAGCATTAGTAAAATGGAAAGGTTATTCAAATGATTTTAACACTTGGATAAAATTTTCAGATATAATATAAACTAAATATATAATGGATAAAACAATCAAGACTGTAGATGAATTAATAATTCATTTAAAAAAACTTGGGGCAGCTTACAGAAAAAGTTATAAACTCTGCGGAAGAGTAAACACCGCTTTACAAGTAACTGCCGGTCTAATCGGTTGTTCTGCTTTGTTAGCATTGGTTCCAGCTATACCAATATTTGTTACGTTCGTTGGGGCTGTTCCACCAGCTGTTACAGTTTTGTTAAATAAATTGAAAATATCAGAAAAGAAAAGTATTTTGAAAGTTCATCATCATAAAATAAAACAAATTCTAAGTCAAGTACGTATTGAAAGTGTAGAGGGTGTTGAAGAAACTAAAGTTATATCAAATGCTTTCACTGAACTTATGAAAATGCAAAAGGAAAAAACTTATACAACACCTTTTGAAACGTATATAAAAGAATATAAATTGAATGGATATGAATAATTTTGATATTAATATATAAAAATGACAGGTGTGGATTAAGTTTATAAGAGTAGTATATAAAAGGAGAATTACAGGTACGGATTGGATTTTATGTTTAGGTGCTTTTCCGAATGAAAGAGGAAAAGCACTTTTACATTTTTCCAACTGTGCTGTAATTCTTTTATATACTACTCATTTACATACTTGACAGTTTTGGTTCTTTATAATACAACATTTTTAAACAGTAGATTTCTATATTTTATACATTTTCTAAAAAATTCCCCTATTCTGGCAAAATGGCGTAAAAATTCCCCTCCTGACGGGCCCCGCCACTTTTCCCCTCAGACTGAAAAAAAACACTGCATTGGCATATAAAAAAACCCGACATAACTGCTGTATTTTTATACTTTAATCAAATAATTTTATAACATTACACGGACTTCGTTCTATACGTTACGGGCTCAAAATATCTTCATCTCTACTCTCTGAAGATGCCTAATAAGATGAAATTATCGCTTTCGTTGTTGTTAGAGTACCTGTTATCGGACACGATTGTACTGCAAGTGACGTCACTCCAGGCTAGCGATTCCGAAACAGCCGCTCGTAGGTTTCCGGAAATATTATCGTCACTTTCCGTACAGGTGTGTTTTTTGAGAACTTTATGGACTTACGGACAGGTAACCACTCAGTATTTTTCGTTAAAAATGGTCAAATTTGCATTTGCTGACGAATAATATTCAAATGATAAAAAGAAAATTTTTCAATCAATGGGACCTTTAAGTATCATTGTATCATAGCAAAAAAGATTTTAAAAATCATTATACTATATTAAATGAAATTGTCGCAGGTCTAGGTTTTCATTTATTTGGTGTTGGTTATCGTTTTTAAAATTCAATTTTTTGTTTAATAAATAAAAGTTTTGTCGATATAATGATAGAAGTTTTCACAGTCATAGGTATTTCATAGGAAAAACTGAACCATCTAGGGAACGGTTTATAGTTATAGAGTATTCCTGACCATCTGCAGGACATGATGTTCGCTTTTTATTCACAGTTATAACTTTATAGACGAAATGGTAGCCATGTCTGTGAAAATAAAAGTAAGAACATGTATTACTTATCTTTATTTTAATATGAGTAACATAGTATTTGCAACAAACAGATGAGACAAAACATAAATATGAATATACGATCCCAAATGTTAAAAGTACAATCACTGATAACTACGTATGTCCTATTCAACAGAGTTCGCTGTATGATACCAAACTGTCAATGTTAAGGCACCCTCATTACACAATGTCCATTTCAACAGCGTATGCTGTACAGATCTCCTAATTGTAAAAGGAAAAACGAGACGAGTATTTCTCCCAGCACTTCATGATAGAATCATCCAGTTTGGAGTATCTCTTGGTGCATACCCTATCTAATTCCCCGTCTTCCATAGCAATTCGTACTAATTCGGCCTTTCAATTTTTAATTATTTATCCCCCCGCCGAAGGCGAAGGGGATATTAGAAATGGTCTTCGTCCGTCCGTCCGTCCGTGCGTCCGTCCCAATTTTGTCCGGAGCATAACTCCAAAAGCACTTGAGCGATTTTCTTCAAACTTCATACACTGACAGAGCACATTGGGAGGAAGTGCAGTGTGTAAGAACAATAACTCTACCTTGCCTACTTTTAGAGTTATTCCCCTTTTATCAGATTTACTTGAAAAACTTTGTCCGGAGCATAACTCCAAAAGTATTTGAGCGATTTTCTTCAAACTTAATACACTGACATAGCACATTGGTAGGAAGTGCAGTGTGTAAGAACAATAACTCTACCTTGCCTACTTTTAGAGTTATTCCCCTTTATCAGATTTACTTTAAAAGTTTTGTCCAGAGCATAACTCCAAGAGTACTTGAGGGATTTACTTCAAACTAAATACACTGACATAGCACATTGGTAGGAAGTGCAGTGTGCAAGAACAATAACTCTACCTTGCCTACTTTTAGAGTTATTCCCCTTTATCAGATTTACTTGTCCGGAGCATAACTCCAAAAGTACTTGAGGGATTTTCTTCAAACTTAATACACTGACATAGCACATTGGTAGGAAGTGCAGTGTGCAAGAACAATAACTCTACCTTGCCTACTTTTAGAGTTATTCCCCT
>JAFMSR010002493.1:0-23708 GCA_022818135.1 Saxidomus purpurata
ATCTTGTCAAATCGTGTCATCTTCGTCTTTATTTCGTGTGATCATCGGTGCCATCGGACATTTTTCGCCTCACGAAGACAATACGAAGGAATTGTCTTAGGAAGGCAACACGACTACGTGAAGCCCTCGCAATGCCGTCATGTAGACATCGTATTATAGTACGATGACATCGAGATGGGACCACGGTACCGGCGAAGACGAGTAGCTCAAGTGTTTCCCCATATGTAATTGTAACGTAGACATATAAAAGGCCAGCCTCAGAGCATCTTCCCCAGTCAGTCCTGAGCAACTCTACAGAGTGGAGGCGTGTGTAACTCCCAAAGCTTCAATCACAATTAATCACAATTCAGTGCCTGCAAAATGGCATACTTTCGTGTAGCCATCGTGTGTCCTGCGGGTAATAACTACTAAATAAAAATTCACATCTTCGTGTTGCCTTCGTGTGTGGTTCGGATACCATCATGTGACCTTCTGTAGCCATCGTAATTGCTTCGGCTGTTGATTGGCTGTTGACCAAGTTCGGGGCCATCTTCGCGCGAAATTCAAAATTCCATATTCGTATGGCCATCTGGTGTCAATTTCGGGACAGTGTGACGCCAGCATAAGGGAACACTCACGCGTCGCCTTATCACGCAAGTGTTTTGGATGTGTGCAAAAATTTATATATTAAACTGTGGTGTTTATATCTAAAACGCCATTGATCATAGTTCGACATTTACGAAATATATTTTACGGTACAAGAAAGCAAACCAATCAAGTAGTTGAAAACAGAATATGATAAAATTTCAGTACCAGCATTTTTATTAGACTTTTTAAGAATTCCAAGTCTACATGTCAGATATCGTAACACTTGGTGTTCATAGTATGGTCTGGGAAAAAAACTGTATAATCTCTAAACGACATGGCCACATTACAATAGAGGGGATTATACCTTTTCAAATTTTTCAAGAGAAAATCGAATAAAATATTAAAAATGATGTTAATTCTCAACGAAATATAACGAAAACAGGAACATGTACTATAGACTACTATTATAGATTATTCGTTCGTTTTTTTTAAGAATCCATTTAAACATTTTAAGAATAAATATTTTGTTTATTTCTTATCAATGACAAAAGCATGTTCTTATGTTAGATAGTTTGTATATCGATATACGGGTAATCGAATCTTTCGTGTAAACAGTGATCAGTGAAATGCTTACATATAATACTTTACAATTTACGTTTAATGTATACAATGGCAAGCCTCTTTAATCTTAAAATAACTTATTTTAAAAAAAATGTTGTATTGCAAATATTTTGAGCAATCAACCTTAAATATTAGCCTAGTAAATCAATAACACTATTAATAAGTTATAGCAAGACAGCTCAGAAAACGTCAGAAACTGCTTGTTATCATCATGAAATATCATTAGAATGTTTGTCTTGAAGACTAAGCATGTGAGTCCAAAAATTAGGGCACTTGGTCCGCAAACATCATGACAATTTTTCAGAATGTTTCTCTTGATGATTTGTAGACCATGTAAAAAATTTGATAACTCTGGGTACAAAAACCAAGTCACTCTGTCAAAATATTGGAAACATTGCGAACACCTTGAAATCTACATTGTATACCAACTTGAGAAGAAGTCGGAATGTGCGTTTTAATGAACTTTAGGTTAACTTTTTCACATGGAGTAAAATACTAGAACACCTGATCAAATCATAGAATGACCTGTGAACACTCTAGAAGCCGACACATTATACCAAATTATCTTTGTCAAAATGCAAAATAATTGTCTTAATGAACTCTTGGTCAGGTTCGAAACTGGCTAACGTGAAATTAAATCTAGGTAACCAGGTCAAATAATGGAAAAACTTTGCAAAAACTATTTTTGTATTCAACTTATCCAAAATCTGCTTATTTATGCAAATGCGGACTTTTCTTTTTTAGCTTTATTGGTGTACTCGACTTAAGACAATTGCAGCTGTTAGTCGGTTACTTTATATGTCGCCAAAGTATCATTCCAAGCAAATTTGCTAAAATATTGTTTCATTTCTATGATGACGTAAGGTAGATACTCGTTTTCATACCTGAAATGCGTAGGGTCCGTATGAATGTAACCTAAGTCATCACATCTATAATTCCACATATATCAGCTATTATTGCATCACTCAAACATTCTAAGGACACACATAAACGATCGTGAATTGATGGATTGTATGGAACGAATACATGCATCAAGCAGTAATCCAGTATTTCGTACCGAAGTCCTGTTTAACGTTATCAAAATTAGAAATATAAATGATACTATGCTTTATGTGCATTAACTCGACCTGTATCGTTTTGTAAAATAGATAGTTGGGCTACTTGCAGTCGTCAAACGGATAATGTAACATTATTTGCAATCTTGTTTTGTCAAAACAATGAGTATCTTAGAAAGTAGCTCTGGTCAAGCATCATTGCTTTAGTCGGATATGGTCACTATTACTAAACCCAAAATATCAAATATTTCTAATGTTGATCGGTTTGTTGTCCGATACGTTTACAGGGTAAAATTAAATTATACGCCTTTATGTACTTTTAAATTACAAAATTTTAACTTCATAATCCAGATGCCAATTCAACTTTCCCTTGCAAATAGCCAATTCGTTCAACCTCACAACTTGGCAACAGGCAACTGGCAGCATGATGCCAATTCGTTCAACATCTCGAATTGGCAACTGGCAACTGGCAGCCAGATGCCAATTCGATTTTATGTTAAAATCTGAATAAAAATTGAATTGGCAACTGGCAACCACCTTCATGCTCCAGATGCCAATTCAACTTCATTAGAAATAGCCAAATCGTTCAACCTCGCGTATTGGCAACTGGTAGCCAGATGCCAATTCGATTTTCATGTAAAAAATCTGAATAAAAGTTGAATTGGCAGCTGGAAACCAACGTCATACGCCAGATGCCAATTCAACTTCACTTGCAAATAGCCAATTCGTTTAACCTCGCGAATTGGCAACTTGCAACTGGCAGCCAGATGCCAATTCGACTTCTGTCACTCTGTTAGTTTAATAAAAAGTGAATTGGCAACTGGCAGCCAGATGGCTATTTTTAATGAAGAAAAGAAGAATTGGCAACAAGAGTGTGAAGTTTGACCCGGCTGCCAGTTGCCAGTTGCTAATTCAACTTTATTCAGATTTTAGCATAAAATAGAACTGGCATCTGGCGGCCTGTTGCAAAATTCGCGAGGTTGAACGAACTGGAATCTGGCTGCCAGTTGCGAGTTGCTTTTTTACCTTTTATTCACAATTACAGACAGAAGTCGAATTGACATCTGGCTTTCAGTTGCCAGTTGCCAATTCGTGAGGTTGATCGAATTGGTTTTTTGCAAGTGAATGTTGAATTGGTATCTGGAATAAGAAGTTGGTTGTCAGTTGCCAGTTGGCAATTAAACTTTTATTCAGATAGTTACATATAAATCGAATTGGCATCTGGCTGCCAGTTGCCAATTGCCAATTCGCGGGTTTTTACAACTTGGTATTTGGTAATAAGAGTGTGAAGTTTGCTGCCAGTTGCCAATTGCCAAATCAACTTTTATTCAGATTCAACAAAAAATCGAATGGGCAACTTGCTGCCAGTTGCCAATTAACTTTTTAATAATAACTACAGACATACCACGAATTGGCATCTGGCTGCCAGCCAGTTGCCAGTTGCCAATTTGTTAGGTTGAACGAATTGGCTCTTTGCAAGTGAATGTTGAATTGGCATCTGGAATATGAAGTTGGCTGCCAGTTGCCAATCAGCGAGGTTGCCAATTCACTTTTTATCAATAATTACAGACAGAAGTCAAATTGGCATCTGGCTGCACGCCAGTTGCCAATTCGTGAGGTTAAACGAATTAGCTATTTGCAAGTTCAACTTTTAGTCAGGTGTTTTCATAAAAATCGAATTGGCATCTGGCTGCCAGTTGCTAATTCGCTAGGTTTAACAACTTTGTTTTTTGTTTATATTTGCAAGTGAAGCAACAAGAGTGTGAAGTTGGCTGCCAGTTACTAATTCGCTAGGTTTCAGGACTGGTATTCTAGATATCACTTCATCGACATTACTCTTTGCCACTCGGCGGATAGGATCTTGCCGTTGTGGCGCACGTTTTGAGGCCAAGGAAGAAGAAATGAGTGCAGGATGCGATCGTGAACTTGCCAGATCAGGCTATTTACTCGATCTTGGGAGCCCAATAGAACGAACAATTGTAGTAACTCTCAAGGGCACAACGCCTGATCTGGTTCGGGCCACGTCGCAATTATAATTCATGTACACAAAACAAACCATGTGCCCAGCGATATTGTCAGGATAAATTGCACCAAGTCCGAACCCCAAACAGGAAGTCTCGTTCATTATGAGAGTACAAAAACGTGGTTTGATCAGGGTGTGCAGATGATGTATAAACGCTAGGCCGCAATATGAGTTCAGGTTTGTTATGATGTTGAAAGTCTCATCAATTATACGGATAATAAAAAAACAAGACAGATAAGGTAACAAATCAGGAATTGAAACTTTATTTTGTTAAGAAAAGAACAATGTGCTTACCTGTTTTCATCTTAACGTAAGCTTCATCTTCTCCTAGTACGGGCGTTTCCACTTGAGCAGAAGGGGGCTCTGGAAAAAGCAATGACACATGGTACTAATTTCATTTTCATTTCATGCAAATTTGAAATTCAAAAATGATTAATTTATCTGTCATGATAAACTGTGATAACTGTGTTCCTTTAATTGTTCGTTTTGTCCTCGTGTGTTTGTTTTGTATGCTAGTGTGTGTGCATGGTTGTGTGTGCGTGTGTGTTGTGTGTGTGTGTGTGTGTGTGTGTTGGTGGTGTGCACTTCTGGGTGCTATGGGGCTCGTTTTGGGGAGGCTGCGTTTTTGGTATGTGGCATTCCCTGTTTGATATTATTTTTGTTTTTATCTTAAAATCGAATCGAAACAATCAAGAGATGTGCAAGAGCATGCAAATCGTAAAGCCTTCGTGGCAACCGCGACTGTGTACGTCAAAAGATGTTTTATAAATTTTGTTTTGTTCATAAACTACAAGTTATGTGCGTGTTGTGAACATGTTAGGACGTTAGGATACTCACTCACTGATTTCAATGAAACTTCGATCGGTGCAGGTTTAACTGGCTTATACCGACTTCACATAGATACAGCGATTTACCTGATCTCGTGAACATATTACAAGTATTACACAACAATAGACACAAGTTAGTTTCATCAGGTAGTGCAGATAAGGTATAAACGCTACGCCGCAATATGAGTTAAGAATACAACGGGGAAGAGATTGTTCTAAGTTCAAGTTTGTTATGATGTTGAAAGTCTCATCATTAAATATACGGATAATGAAAAACAAAACAGATAAGTTAACAAATCAGGAAATGAAACATTATTTTGTGAATCAACGGACAATGTGCTTACCTATTTTCATCTTAAGATAAGCTTCATCCTCTCCTAGTACGGGCGTTTTCACTTGAGCAGAAGGGGACTCTGGAAATAGCAATGACACATTGTACTAATTTCATTTTGATTTCATGCAAATTTAAAATATGAAAATGATTGATGAATCTGTCATGATTTATTTTAAAATCGAATCGAAACAATCATTAGATGAGCGAGTGCATGCAAGTCATAAACACGTTGTGGCAACTGCGACTGTGTACGTCAAAAGATGTTTTATACATTTTGTTTTGTTCATATACTACAAGTTATGTGCGTGTTGTGAACATGTTTGGACGTTAGTTAATTCACTGATTTCAATGAAACTTCGATCGGTGCAGGTTTTACTGGCTAAAAGCGAGATTTGTTTTTCATTATTTTATAAACATTGTGATGTCACTTTCCCAAACACAACGTCTAAATATCATGTGTCTTTATATGAAAATGTATCATTTCTATAAGCTTATTTAGAAATCTACTTTAAAGCTCAAGACGGTATGAAAGAAAAAGTTTCAATCATGAGAAATTTGGTTTGTTCCTTTACAGGCACACTTCACTGAACAATGCATCCCGGAAACAGTTTTACAGCGTGTTTCCGTTATAATTACACGTTGCAATATAGAAAGTACGATCTTCTGCTGGTTGAACAATAGCCGGTTTTTTTCCGCACGAGCTACATGTATAGCCTCGAAATCAGGACAGAATTATATGCTTTGTTCTTCACATTTCTATTTACCAGCTTATTAACCGGCGTTTATGTTTGTCTCTGGCCTCCGCTTTGAATGTAACGAAGAAGCTGGAAACACAGTATTTCTAGTTTTTAGAGACGTTTTCCGTTTAACGTCATTTTCATGGTGAAATCCTATCATAATGCGGCAATAACAAAGAAAGGTCTAGTTTAAGGTCAATAGTTAGGATAACTACTAAATACGATCGCTACAGTTTCGTCATTTATTTTCTACCATTCAGCCAGGTTAGCTAAATCGGTAGAGCACGAGACTTGTAATCATGAGGTAGCGGGTTCGATTCCCGGGGCTGACCAACTAAAATTACTAACAGTCTTTCGGATGAGACTTAAACCGAGGTCCCATGTATTGGTGCTATACACCTGGCATGTTGAAGAACCAGGGGTGTCTCTTGAATTGGGACGCTTTCTGTATCTTGCACTATCCTCCGAAACCTAAAATAACTCACCTCTTCTGGGCGCGTTGGTCATGTGGGAAACTGGTACCAACGATAAAACCCTAATATACGATACGATACGATACCTTGAATCGGATATACATTCTACATAGTAAAACATATACAAATATATCTAACATATATCATTTGAAAGGCAATTACGTGTAAGAGGTTTTAAAAACCATTCTTGGTCAAATATTGAGTATAGTTATATGTTTAAAATATGTAACAGCGATACAACTGCTATAAATATTTCATTTTTATTATTTTTTAAAAAAGTGATTGTTTATCACAATTAATAAAACATTATTAAAGAACAATATATAACAAAGAATCTCAACTACTGCGATCGTCTTTAAGTTCCATTTTTTCACTTAATAAACATTTAAGCATACGTTGTTTCAAACGCTTTCAAGCTATTACCGAGCTGCTGAGACGCATTTTTGGCCTTTTTGGGACTCATGTAAGTAACAAAGCTACCTTAGTGCACTGAACCGGAGCCATTTCCTCTCTTTGGAAAGGGGGCAATGCAGTTATGCTACAGAGCAAAGTTGATGTCATTCAATACGCTGGTTCATAAGAAGAAGCTGTTTAAACCTTTTTTTTATTTTAGAAACAGCTGCCGCTGCTTGCAACAGACCGGAACAATTTCCTATATTTTTGAAAGGAGTCAATGCAGGGATGCTACAGAGCAAGTATGGTAAAGATCGAACGTGTAGTTTCTGGGTAATACCTGAATTTGTGTAAGATAGGACGGGACGGATGGACAAGACGTGTGTGATTCCTATAAAGCTCCCACTTTACTTTGTAAGGCTGGGGTATGAAAACAACATTTATTCAAAAATGTCTTTCTTTTGTGCGGACGAGCACTGGTCAAAAACGCCAGTGTAGCGGCCTTTAAAAACGAATCGCTATATCCATCAAAACAACCCAACTACATTTTACCAATTTCTAATGGTATTTTTAAACTAAAGTTTTGTTACAATGCTTTCAGTTGTTTGATTAAGTTAATTTTTGATTTTTTATGAATTTCGCCAAGGTTAATGGTTATGCTTCTTTCAGCGAACACAAACAAATAGCTGAGTCTATTTCTTTTGAAGTTAAATAATAGGACGCCAAATAGCTGAGTCTGTTTCTTTTGAAGTTAAAGAATAGGAGGACAAATAGCTGATAGTTTTGTCTTACTTTGATGATGTTTCATCGCCTTTCTGTGAAGTTACAATATAATCTAGCTCACATAAGCCTTTTTCGCTTTATTTGCAATGAACATTCTGGAATTCTGGTCAAAGACTAAGTAGCATAGATAATGACATTTGACATCTACTAAAATGGTAGATTTAAGATATTCAACGTAACAAGCATCAAATTATTTAAAAGTAGGGTCCTTTGACGAATTAGTCGATGTGGACGCAGAAGAAGACGTTTCCTGTATCTGATTACAAGACTAAGTGTTGTAGATATACAGGCGACATAAATTCTTGGTAGACGCTGTATTGTACAAAGACATTTGCCTAAAAAAGTACTGTTAAATGAAAATTAATGTGAAAATTGACCAAAGAGTTTGACAGTAACATTTCTATTGAAGGTCCCCACAGGTATTCGTAGTACCTTACTATTATTTGAAGCTTCGTTGAATTACATGTGCAAGCTTTATGTGATGTTGTTGAGAGTTCAAATGCCAAGTTAAACACTGGCCCCGATTTCACGAAAATACTTAAGTAATTGTTTAACTGAGTACATTATTTTAAAGTCAAATTGTCACTAATAATAAGGATATTTCTTGTTGTCATTTTTAATCTATTTTTTAATGAAATTAACATGTTTAAAGAGATATATGATGTATATTACAAAGAGTACAACTCAAGAATTTTAAGAATTTGCTTAAACAAATTACTTGTTATAAAACTACATTTCCTTCACATATACTGACAAGTGTATATAAATGCAATAAATGTGAGTTTGGTGGTGGTACAGGCAGTATCTCTAACAACCTAGTCGTTAGTCTTATCATTAAGTAAGGTTGTTGCTTATCCGCTATCATACAGGAGGTCGGGCGAACCATATTGCCTTCTTTCTGGTCCTACACTGTTGATCTCTCTACTTTATGGAATTATCTCTTTTATGTTTCCAATTCATCAAATTTAGTACGTTGACAATATGCAATGCTAACTAGTATAACAAAAAGGCAAAACAAAGAACATCTGCAATACACGAAAAAGTCCTACACAATTGAGTTTAATTATTAAATTGACTACGTTTACTAACTTTCTTAAGTTCTGGATATTATAAATAAAATTGTGATGTTTTACTTTAACTTAAAGAATAATACATGTTTGGATAAATGTATAATAAAGTAGTCAATTACCCTTCAGGCGTGGCGTTTTTCTAGAACTGAAGAAATTCTTAACCCGTTTAAATATGCCTGGTTTCTTCTTCCCTCTAGAATCTGATACCGCTGAAATGAAAAATAGCATCAAATGTAACATCATCTCTGTGGTTCTCTAAAGTGACTTTTGCTATTTCTTTGAACACTGAAAACATCCTGACCTACTACGTACATGTACTAGTATTCAAACTTCGCACCTATCAAAATACCATCGAGCCCCACTTTAGAGAAGACGCAATAACTTAAATGGTATTCTGTTATTTAAATGCTGAACAATTAAACACAAGTTGAATTAGGAGGTTATTACCATCTTCCTTTGTATCTGTTTCCGATTTTGAAAGTCCTTGCGTGAGAACTTCAACATGCTGTTTCAGTTCCTTTACATCTTTTCTTATTTCACTGACTTCGGTGATGCATTCACTCACTTTTGATGCATCCTTTGCAACTTCTTTAACATCTTCACTCACTTGTATAACACCCTTTGCTACTTCTTTAACCTCTTCATTCACTTGAAAAACATCCTTCCCTACTTCTTTAACCTCATCACTCACTTGTTTAACAACATCCTTGCCTACTTCTTTAACATCTTCACTCACTTGTATAACATCCTTCCCTAGTTCTTTAACATCTACACTCACTTGTTTAACATCCTTGCTTACCTCTTTCACCTCTCCACTCATGTTCTTAACACATTTGTCAACTTTTTGTACCTTTTCACTCACTTGTATAACATCATTCCCAACTTCTTTAACCTCCCCACCCACTTGAATAACAACCTTCCCTACTTCTGTAGATTCTTCACTAACTTTTATAACATCCTTCTGAACTTGTTTCACCCCAACACTCATTTCATCAACACTTTGTTTTACTTCTTTTACATCTTTTTTTATCAAAAACATTTCAATCTCTAAGCCCCGTTCCAATGTTCGCCATTTGTCGATTTCTTTTTCGATTCGTTTCTCTGCCACGGGATCTAGAGGGTCGTTTTTGTAACTGTCAATAGTTTGCTTCAGTGTTGGATCGGGATTCGGGACAGCAGAGCTTAGTCTGAGGAGAACCTACATTTAAAAGTAGAAATAGCAAAATATAGCACTAAGAGTAGCTTCTTACTTTCATGTTTTAATTGTTATTTTAGTTTATACATTTGACAGGCTGATAGGAATATTGTACGGCATATTCACATCTGACGAAGGTCAGCTAAGATAAATCAGGTAAACTTTTCGTCATATACATAGTAATATGTCACATCAGTCCTTTCATAGAAACAATATACTCTTCAATTGATGCAACTTTTAAGTTAATACAATATATTTTATCAAAACAAGAAATAACATTTATGCAACTTTTTTTTACAATGATCTTTCATAAAACATATAATCATATCTAGTAGTTTTTTTTGCGCAGGACTACATTCTTTCCCCTCATTTTACATACTTGTTCGATTTCTGTCCATTTTGTTTGAAATAACGCTGGTTGTATTCCAACAGTGGAAGATATATGAGCGACCTGAAATAAATGTTTAAACAAACAATATATAACAATGTTTTTCAACATTTTACTTTATGTACGTTCAACAAAATTACAAATGTACGTTCAAAACTTAATTCTATATCGTAATTCAAACTAAAAGCAAACACAAATATCAATAAAATAGTCGAATTGGTTTTGTAATGATCAACAACAAGTTAGTTTCAGAATTATTTCACTCGGAGAAAACTTTAAAGTAAAAATGTAATTGTTAATGTGATTAATTGTATTACATGATTTATACTTGTATATTTATCGTTCCTAAGCAGATTTCTAATAACGTACAATGTACCTCATTTCTAAACCCTTTTAAGCGACATAAATCAGCCTCGACTGACGTATCCGCTGGCTGTGGTGTAGCATTCCATTTGTATTTACGATTTAACCCTAGAGACTTAAGATTCCTCAGCAGACATATAATGAGAGTTATATCAAAGTCTGAACTGTTTGGAAGTTGACCACTCTGGGGATACAATACGTCATACTGTGTCTCTGTTAATGTTTTCTGTCCTCGAAGGCGGTTTATTGACGTCTTTTCATTAGAAAGAAATACATTAAGCGTCACACTGGGCAATCTCTGATCAAACATTTTCCGTAATACGAAAGTACCGCCATCGATTATGAGGGTTTGGAGACGGAAAAGGAACACACGGTTGTCAGATGGTGTCCCTCCTGATGCCATGTTGAGTTAGACAACGTCTTGCATGAGAAATGAATCCATTCTTGTCTGTCCAAAACCTGGTGTAGAAAGGTAAAAACAAAATAAGTTTTATCATTTATTTTAAAAGCCTACGATACCCAATTTTCGGAAATAATTAATGCATGTAAAACTATTTGGTTTCGAGTATAACAGTGGTAGCACATATTTCTGAGACACTGATAGCTTAGATTATAAAATAGATTTTGAGCTGATTTTGAATTGGCTTACATTGTACTTTTATTTTTCCGGCAATTATCTGAACTATTTGTGGTAAATCCAGAATCAAATACAATTTCACACTTATATCGACCCCTTGATGCATTTATAGATAACGTCTGCTGCAGCATTGTTTGAAGGGTGGTCAAAATGGATGAATCAAAGGTAAATCTTTTTTGTGTTTATACCTTTCCTTATGACGTTTTTCTTAAAATCATATGTTGTTTTTATTTGATAAAATATGTGGTCATAAAGTTATGTTAAATTACAAGAATACTTTAAAAGCTACACAGACCCAGTGGAGTTTCGTAAACAAGCACTTAAACTTAATGAACGAATAAGAATCGATAGATAATTTTCCATTAACCATTGGAGATAACTATGTTTGGCGGAAAACCGTTTGTATAATTATCATTATATAGTCAAATTGTAGCCCATTTCAACATGTTCAGACGTACCTGGAACAACAATTTAGAGAAGTATAGTGGCCCTCGATATTGTTAACATAAATTGTTTACCGATTCCTTCAGTTCCAGGGGCACATTCAGATTCAGACGCAGAAGACAATGTGCATTTAGCTGAACTTGCTGACTAACTGAAGTAGAGTATTATAACCAGACTATTACTTGACAAAAGGAAGCTTAATAAACCAGAAATACATAGTTTCGAAGAAGATACATCTGATTACATTAGTCTACCTATGAACAATTACCGTATCACGGGCAACGTTTTATACTGATTCGAGACTACACTTTAAAGGGAAGAATGTGTGTCAAAAGAGAGTTAATCACTGTGTTCCGTTAATTGTTCGTTTTGTCCTCGTGTGTTTGCTTTGTATGCTTGTGTGTGTTGGTAGTGTATGTTTGTGTGTGTACATGATTGTGTGTGTGTGTTGTGTGTGTGTGTGTGTGTGTGTGTGTGTGTGTGTGTGTGTGTGTGTGTGTGTGTGTGTGTGTGTGTGTTGATGTTGTGCACTTCTGGGTGCTGTGGGGCTCGTTTTGGGGAGGCTGCGTTTTTGGTACGTGGCATTCCCTGTTTGATATTATTTTTGTTTTTAAGAACAAAAGGGTAGACGAAAAAACAAAATGTCAAAAGTGAAGGAAACCAGTAAGGCGAAATGTTCTGGGATAAGCAAACAAGACAAATATGTGCTTTCAAAGTTAAAGGACAGGATACAATATCTGAAGAAAAATCTAGCAAAGAAAATTGTTTCCAAAAACTTGATGGACAGCACAAAAATACATACCGTGCAAATAATGATGGCCAATACATGTGCTAGGGCGTGCACTGTGACCAGATGAAATGCAATCTGAAATACATGTATGTCAACATATTTTGCATCGTTTTTCTCTAGCACATATGAGTTTGTTCGGGAAATTGACAACCTTAAAGGAAATGGAAGATGGGGCAACACGGTGGCAAACTGCTTACCATTAGCAGTTGCAGATCCTTACAATATTGTTATCAGAGTTTTCTCTTGTGTAATGAATATACCTTTGTATGAAACTCGACCATAAGATGCAACAAGATCACCAGTAGAGGTCATAAGTATATCATATTTGTCAGCATAATGACGAAACAGTATCGACAACAGAAGAATGCAAATGCAGAGCAACACCAGTGTCTAAACCAATTACACAGTAAAACGAATCGGCAGTATCTATCAGATATAAAGACACTACGGGTTCAGAAAGAAACATGCTCAAGCAACAGCAGTAAATTACCTCACAAACGAACAGACTACAGAAAATGTATGTACATGTATATTGAAACTGAAAGCGTTAAGGTGATTTAAAAGTATACGCACTTTTGAAAATAGATACGTTGAAAAGTTAAATAAAATTCGTTGTTTATCTCCCTAAAAGCTACCGATTCTGTCAACACATTTTCTAACTTGCAGTTCAAAAGCAGCTTTCCACAGTGTATTACGATTTTCCAACAGATTATTACCAGTACTCTGCTTTCACGGTGTCTTTAGATTATTCGGACTTATAACGCAAATACACCACTCAAATATGTAGAATATCGCTCAGCTCAGTGATTGCAGCATCAAAAAAGTGATAAAGTGAATCAAGATTGTTCTTGTGTCGAAATGCATGCCCGATTTTTTCGATTTTTAACCAGGTTTTCCGAAGGAAAAATCCTGGTTATTAGATTGGGGTATGTCGGCGGGCGGGCGGGCGTAAACAATTTCTTCTGTGCGCAACTCCTCCTACATTTCTCAACGGATTTCAACCAAACTTTCACAGAAGTATCGTCATGAAGTGCCCTGGCGCATATATTCTGGGTTTTGTGATTTGGTCATTTTTGACAGAATTATGGCCCTTTGTTTTTTTTCACATATGTAATTCTTCTGTGCGCAACTCCTTCAACACTTCTCAAGGGATTTCAACCAAACTTTCACAGAATTATTGTCACCAAGTGCCCTGGCGCATATTGTCGGGGTTTTGTGATTTGATCATTTTTGACAGAATTATGGGCCTTTGTTTTTTTCCACATAATGTAATATATATAGAGAAATACTCTTCTGTGTGCAACTCCTACATTTCTCAAGGGATTTCAACCAAACTTTCACAGAACTATAATTGTGAACTAAAGAATTTTGAATATATAATGTTCTGCCCCTGGTCGTCCGTCCGTCCGTTAGCAATTTTGTGTCTCCTTATTTAAGTACATGTATATATAAAAGGGAGAATACTCTGTTATTATAAAAGGGAGAATACTCTGTTATTACTGTCTATTTTTAGAATAGATTACCAGTCCTGTATACTTTGGAGTATTCTGTTACAGTAAGATGACAAAATTTCTCATGAGACCAGCGGTTGAAACCCCACACAGAGCAACTTTTTTTTTTTTTTTTTTTTTTTTTTAATTTTTGCCTGAATTATGGCCCTTTGCTTTTTTTCCACATATGTTATATATAGAAGAATACTGTCACGTGCCCACTTCCTCCTACATTTCTCAAGATATTTAAACCAAACTCTCACACAACTGTTGTCATCAAGTGCCCACGTGCATATTGTCTGGGTTTTGTGTTTTGATCAATTTTGCCTGAATTATGGCCCTTTGCTTTTTTTACACATGTAATATATAGAAGAAGACCTTTGTTTCTTTTTCACATTATGTATATCTACTTACTTTAAAAACACATTTGCGCTCGGCCAGCAGACTGGAAAATGAAAACCTGGTTTTGTGACAATTTCCTGTCACTTGTTATTCAATTGTGTTCAAGTCATAACTTGAAAAGATCACAGTTTGGGTCATGATGTCACTTGATAAGGTAAACATGGACGGTCGCTAAAGATACTCGATTCAAATTGGTGTATACGTACTAAACACTTGAGAAAACAGTATATCTTTTGCTTTCTTGAGGACCGTCATACAAGTTCTGTGGATTTTTTTTGTAATATCTACAACATTTTACTTTCATCAAATAGATAAGATAGATGCGCATACTGTCTGTACGATGATTTTCAAAATGCGAGAGCCTCTTCGTAAGGTGTATAGGTGAATTTGAAACAGCAATCTTTACGTACCCTAAACATATAATTTAATATACTGGAGCATTTCAATTTTTAGAGACAAACAAATCATATAATATATGAACGAAGAAATGTTACAGCATTAAAAGTGTGCACGGTGTTAGAAGGAAATATGCAGTGTGTCTACATGTATCATGAACTTAAATGAGTGACAGAAACGTTTGAAACGATTACATGAAATAAGAGCTGTGAGTGGAGCTGTCGGTTGGACAGCAGCCATATACACCTTCCCCAACCAATGATATGTTATTAAGTAGGGTGGGACCGTGTTGCCCCTTATTTCCCTCCCAACGCACCGGGTAATAAGATTTTGAAATTAAGAGGTTTTCAAAGCTCATAAACAGGACATTTACCAAAACCGAGCTCATAAAGTCAACCATATTGTGTGGTTTTCATATACGAAACAAAGACATTTCCTGATAACAATGGAAAAAAGAGCTCCTAACTCTAATCTGTTGGCCCGGACGAACGCGCCCGAAAAATGGGGGTTAAGTGGCAATAGTAAGTTTGCTTTAATGTCATTAATTCCGCATGTCTTCCCTGACCTTTTTTGGCTTATGTGGCTAAAAGTACAATAGATAGAACAAAATTGCTAATTTTAGTACGTCCGGTAGATCAGCGCCATAACTACCGTAATTTCTGGACAATAGCCCGCGGCCTATACGTTTGAAAAAGATGAATTTTCGTACATGCGACCTATGCAGCGAAGCGTTCTATATGACCCTTTTCTTTTTTAAATTGGTGGTTTCAAGGGGTTTAAATGATTTTTTTTTAAAATTGGTATTTTGAGTGCACAGTGTGGGAAGGTTTATACGCTGTTTGAAAACAGCTCACTAAGTTTATAAACTTCGATATACTACCGTTTATCAGCAGCCTAGAGTAGGTGATTAATTATACCTTAAATGTTGGCTCATTTGAAACGCTTGGATGATACTCCATATTTAGCGTATCAGCCGCGGCCAATTTATGCCGAAGCGGTGTATCAGCCGCGGCCAATTTATGCCGAAGCGGCTTTAACATTCATTCTTGTTTCTTAAATCGTAAAAATATAGGGATGCGCAAAATTAAATGAAGCAGTATTGTTCGAAAATATCGGTAATATGTGTATTCGGGCGTATAAAAATATTAGCAGTTAAATGGCATCATTGTTAATCCTGTTTATTCATTGCGCATATACTTCGTTTAAAAATGACGCGGAAGAAATTAACCATAAGTTCCGTCTGTTTCAAATGAGGAAAATAAAACAAAACAATATACATTGTGCTTCAATTCAACGATAATTGTTTTCCCTGTAGTACTTACTTTAAAGGGTGTGGGATAAGTGAATCTAAAGGATTTTACAGGATGAACTTGAAGGAGTTAAACTATAATTATGATGACAAATAAACATTGTTCAGTTTAATAAGACATGTTCATTGTTTGAAATTCAATCCGGTTTGTTTATATTTCGTATGAAAAAGTATTGGCAAATCTTGATCTACACGCCTACCTTACACTCAGTCAATTAAATTGCATCCTGTTACAAAATGTACTGTTTCAATATGATAAGGATTTAAGTATCAAACTTTTCCGCTGAGGATGTTCATAACAAGGAAGTAATAATTATTCGTAATTAAAGGAGGTACACCATATAACTAGGTGCAATTCTAAATAACATAAAAACTGAAAGGAATATACTCACATTGAAAAAAAGTCACAATCACCATGAATATGTTTTAGCCAATAATTGCAGTAACTACTGATACCGTTAACGTAAAAAGACGTTTTGTGATGCTGTTGAACGTTCTTTTACAATCATTTTGCTATTGGCTGATAACGATGTACTGCAGTCGCATTATTGGAGTTGTATGCACAAAAAGAGATATTTTCAGATACATGTCCCTTTTGAAAATGCATCATGCCATTAATTTATCATTTTACGTGTATCTTAACCATTTTCGCCCATTTAAACAGTTTGTTCAAATAATCTGCTGAACAATCAATAATTTGATAAAATATTATATGTGCCCTTTAATTTATTCAATTTATACTAAAATGCCAAACAAGTTCTTACAAGAGAGCGGCAATGTGGAATTATCTGTGTCCTGATTAAGGAAAAACCACTAGATGGGCACTGGTGAGGATCGAACCCGGAACCCTTCGATCCTGATGCGTATACCACTGCAGCAAGGCTGTTCTAATGACAAATAAAAAATGTAAACCACCATTGAAATATCAACGAAAATCACTTGATATAAATGTTTGTTGCTCTGCTGTTTCTACTACAAAATTATATAATTCTACCGTTACGATAAGGTTATGAACATTTAATGTTTTGCTATAAACTTATTATAAAAAAATGCAGTCACAAGTCAGTAAGAAAATAAAACGTAGAAAGGGATAACAAAATGGTGCTTCAATCATATTTTTATTGTGTTAACTTTTGTTGCACAAGCAATTTGTAAAACACACCTTTGGCAACACAGCAATAAATCGATGTCCATATCGATACAGGATATGAAAATGACTGGCCACTATGCAAGAAATGACCCGATCGGTCCCCGAAATAAACGTAACAGGTCACATTGTAGGACACCATGCCTGCTTGGAACCGCATATACAAATAACGAGCAACAATGTTAGACACCCATGCCAGATTTGAACCACATAAACAAATTATTGGCAACGATGTTAGACACCCATGCCCGAATGGAACCAGATATAAAAATGACTGGCAACAATGTTAAACATCCGTGCCCGGTTAAAACCAGATATAAAAAAGAACTGGCAACAACGCAAGATACCCGTGCCTGAGTAGAACTAGAAATAAAATGACTGGGATTAGTGTTAGACACCCATGCCCGATTGGAATCAGATATAAAAAATACTGGCCACTATGTACATGTATGACACACATGTCCGATTGAAACAAGATATTAAATAACTGGCCACGATGTTAGACACACATGACCGATTGGAACTAGATAAAACAATTGCTGGCAACAATGTTAGACACCAATGCCTGATTGGAACCAGATATTAAAATTACTGTTCACGTTGTTCGACACCAATGCCCGATTGGAACTAGATATAAAGATTATTAGTCACGATGTTAGACACCCGATTAGAACCAGAGATAGAAATTACTGGCCATGATGTTAGAAACCCATGCCCGATTGGAACCAGATACAAAAATTACTGGTCACAATGTTAGACATCCATGCCCGATTGGAACCAGATATAAAAATCACTGGTCACGATGTTAGACACCAATGCCCGATTAGAACCAGAACCAGATATAAATTACTGGTCACGATGTTAGACTCCAATATCCGATTAGAACCAGATATAAAAATGTCCGATTGGAACCAGAACCAGATATAAGAATCACTGGTAACGACGTAAGACACTCATGCCCGATTGGAACCAGATATTAAGTTACTGGCCACGATATTAGACACCCATGCGCGATTGGAACCAGACATAAACAAATTTTCTGGCTACGATGTTAGACACACATAATCGATTGGAACTTGCCATAAACAATTGTTGCAACAGTGTTAGACACCTATGCCCGATCGGAACCAGATATGAAAGTTATTGGCCACGACGTTAGACACTCATGCCCGATTTGAAACATATATAAAAATTACTAGCAACACTGTTTGACACCTTTGCCTGTTAGGAACCAGATATAAAAATTAATCAAAACAATGTTAGACAACAATGCCCGATCGGAACCAGATAAAACAATTCTGGCAACAGTGTTAGACACCCATACCCGATTTGAACTAGATACACGATGTTAGACACCTATGCCCGATTGAAACCAGATATAAAAAATACTTGCAACAATGGTAGACACCTATGTCTGTAAGGAATCAGAATATTACAGGCCACAATGCAAAAATGAAAAACCTCCAGCTTGATACCTGATATAAAAGTTATTAACAACAATACAAGGAACCCTGGAAGATACTGGAAACAGTGCAAGAAACCGATGTCCCATTTGAAACCAGATATGAAAGTTACTGGACACAAAGAAAGGAAGCATCGGCGCTGTTAGTACTGGATACAAAAAAACATTGAAGCACAGCATCAAGTCGGCGCAAAAGATTCTGAAGACCTAAATTACAGCTTTGATGTTAATTTCCTGAAAACCGTCTTACCATCGTGACCCGCGGCTTTTGTTTTGTACTTGTCGAACCAGTCTAATAAAAATTCAGGGATCCAATAGTTTCAATACACTATGCTTGGAACCAAACTAGGAAAGTTAACTGCGTAGGAGCGCCTGATATTTGCATTTTCATAACGATGAAATACTTCATCATTGTTTCAGGTGAATACTTTGGTTAAAATTCAATACTTTTTATTCAATGAAACGGCATAATCCAAAGAAATCGTCAATAACAACTTGTCCCCAACTTTTGCGATAACTTTCACAAAGTCAAATGTAGTCGGTGCTCTCCACATTGCAAGACACCCATGTCCCGGATGCGACCTGATATAGAAGTGGCCGGCCACAGTGCAATAATCCCATGTCTCGATTGAATGGGGTTTAAAAGTTACTGGCCTGCTGTTCGATGGCACCAGATTTTCTTGGAATGTCATTTAATTCAAATATGTTTGGTAGATTTGCAACTGTATCTTGATAACAAATACATTTTCATGACTGATTTAAATCATCCATTAATATCCCTAGGTACACAAACAGGACACACAAATTAAAATTATTATTAATTTCATCATTATATTGGCAAAGTTCTTCATATTGACATACAAAAATACTCAACTATTTAACAAAAGAAATTCGAGATTGAAAGGGTCATAGGCACAATGAAAAACTAACTTGATACGTTTAATACCAAAATGAAAAGGAGTTTATATAGTTGTACTGTTGCTTCTTTCGATATCGCTTTCAAACAGTAGGTAATCAGCATAGAAAGCTCTCTACCTTTCTAACCAGGTTTATCTAAACGTTCAAAAACCTTTTGATAGAGTTCGAAAGGTAGACTATTCACCTGTTTTCAATCACATTTAGTGTCATGATTTGCAATATATATTCACAACAATATGTTATTTGTGTGCTAAATTGAAATGAAAATGGAAAAACACACACAAAAATTTATTGGCCACAATCAGAGAAGCAAAGATTGGTACCGGATATAAAAGTAACTGGCACTAGTAAAAGTACCGGAGATAGAAATTACTGACAAAAGTGCAAGACATCCTTTTCCGGATTGATACCGACTATAAAAGTAAGTATCTACAGTGCAATAACCCCATGTTCCGATTGATACCAGATTTAAACATTACTGAACACACTGCAAGAAAGCCTTGTCTAAATTGGTATCGGATACATGTATAAAAGTAACTTGAACAGTGCTAGAAACCAATGGCCCTATTGATATCGGAAACATGTTAAAAATATTGAACACAGTACAAGAAACATTTGTCGCGAATCTTTATCAGATACATCTATAAAAGTTACTGTGAACAGTGCAAGAAACCCATGTCTCTATTGATATCGGAAACATGTTAAACATATTGAACACTGTGCAAGAAACATTTGTCCCGATTGGTATCGGATACATGTATAAAAGTTACTGTGAAGAGTGCTAGAAACCCGTGTTCCTACTGATATCGGATACATGTATAAATGGCCCTTTTGATATCGGAAACCTGTTAAAAATATTAAACACAATGCAAGAAACATTTTTCCCGATTTGTATCGGCTACATGTATAAAGGTAACTGTGAACAGTGCTAGAAACCCATGTCCTCTTTGATATTGAAAACATGTTAAAAATATTGAACACAGTGCCCGATTTGTATCGGTTACATGTATAAAAGTTACTGTGAACAGTGCTAGAAACCCATATCCGTATTTGTATCCGATACATGGTGGTCCCTTGGGTGGTCTCTTAATACAATGGCGGCTGTATTACCTAAAATGAGTGAATCAACAACAAATTAGTACAGCCTCTTTATATAGGAAACATATCTTTACAAATCTGTTACGAGCGCAATCCTAATAGCTAAAACTTCCTTTTACGCGAGATCTTCATTGTTTGACGTTTCATCCTCTTGACTCTATCTACATGAATGTGTCATACTTCCGCTTTAATTTTTTTTGCGAGCTGTTTACTACTTATTCAGGATAATGCGACAGTGACGTAACATATATATGCGGACACAAAATTTTACAAGCATTGAATATCAAGGTACATCATGCGTGCAGGAGAAGTATAAATCCTTGCATTATCAAGCGGATTAAAACAATTAACATGACGCAAATGATGCGATAACCACACCCCTGTGTTAATGTTGAATTATTAACAAGAGTCCGTTCAAACCTTTTCCATGTGCATTTATTTGTCGTAGGTAAAGTCCAACTTTGATATTGTAACCACTTGATTGACACCTGGTGTCATGTCAATTGTATTGGACTCTTCTGTTACGTCACTGTCACGTTATCCTAAATGGACTGTACCCTAGCGAATTTCCTACACAACATCATAACGTAATCCAGATATTAGGGAGTTTATATCTTAAAGAGAACTTATAAGGAAAAGGACGAAAAGGATAGGCAAAAGGACCCCCAAATATGAAAATGGTCACAAAAGTGAAATAATTTTTCCATAAATTGTATAATATTATTCTCAAACACTTTTTAATTGATTACTCATTTGTCGAGTTTTACATAAGGGGTAAATTTTTACATTTTGGTTTTGGGTTAGGTTCATATTCGTCGAAAGTTTTTTTTTTACATTGTGTGGTACATTTGTAAAATTATTTTGCATTCCTGACCATTTTTACATTTAAACATGATTTACAGTACAGCACAGGCGAAACCCTGCGCATATGCGTCCACACGGAGTGAAAATAATAGTCTGAAATCATGGAGCCAGGGCGAGAAATCGAACGCGTGACGCGGCATGCATAAATTGTACGCGGAATTCAGTTGCCGCATCTGAAAGACAAAAAAAAAAAACAATCAAGCGCGTCAACAAGTCCCGCCGCATGATTTAGGCTGTGTACAACATTTTATTATCATTATCATATGAGGTAAAAATGACGATTTGGTTTAGGTCTCAGAACTATGGTAGTTGTGTCATAAGACATGAGACTAAATAACTCTTTCTCTCTCCTTCTCTCTTCCAACTCCCTTTATACATTAATGGAATATATTATTTTTTGACAAAGTGTTTTCTAACTGGCAAATAAAAGAGCTCCTAGGTCAAACAATGGCGAAACTCCACTTAAATTTATTTTTTCAGGTCTATTAGATAATCAAAGCGGATGTTTTAAGCTGTTTTGTTAGTACAAGGTGCAGTTATTGAATCAATCAACCGCGTAGATATTCGAATTTTTGTTAAACCAAAAACATACCCCGGTAAATTAGTATTCCGAGCCGAAAATATTAAGGGGAAATTAAACAAACGCCATTAAGAGATAATGACTAGGTAATCATTGTTTCTATGTATATTTCATTAAAACACCCTAAACAATTCTATATATTATACCGCATGGCCCATATGGTAAAGTTACCATTTTGTAGTAAGTATAGAATCATAACGTGAATATATTTGTGTCACAAAACTATTCTGACGACACTTTAAAAAATGCATTTAAAAATGATTCATATAAGAAAGGATAGTCTAAGTGTTATAGCTCTAGTAGTCAACAGGCATTCTAAATGGTTATTGCAGGACAGCATTGCTTTATAATTCTCCACATTGTTTCTTACCAAACTGTCATAGATATGGCTTGTTTGAGGTTGACTATGTCTTATAATTATAATATATGGGAAACAACATTCTACTTTGAGATGTTCTCTTTGGAGGATCATCATCAATTAAATAGTGTAAACATTTTAACAATTGCTTCAAGTAAGAAGGATGCTTGAACAGGTGTTCAAACTTAAATAACAGTAGCCCCTTTGTGCAGTGGAGACAATGCAAGTTTTCTAATGTTCCAACCATTGTGTCCAGAATAGAAGAAGATTTTTCTGTTTACAGAAACAGTAGGCCGCACAGGCAGTGGACTGGGTCCAATTTCTTCCTTTACAACGGAAGTGAATGTAAGAATGCTGCAAAGCAAGTTTGCTGACTTTCCACAAAATTAGTGAAGATTACTCAATTTGTAGTAACAGAGTCCTTCAGTTGCAATGGACAGGAATCATTTCCTATTTTAGAATTAATTTAATATAAGGATGCTACAGAGCAAGTTTAGTGACTTTCCAAACATTTGTTTATTGAAAAATGGCGATGTAAAGGGTTTTCTAATTTCAATTACAGTGTGCCATGCACTGAAACGATTTCCCATTTATTGAAAAGGGCAAAAGCAAGTTTGATTAAAATTTGATGTGATGTTTTAAAGGAGAAGAGCTTTAATTGAAATTTTGAAGCGCAGAAAGGAACGCTAAAACTATACCCTTAGGCCGTTACAGGGGAATATCAAGTTGTCTAAAACGTATGTATTCACAGAATCGTTCAACGGACGGTCTAATAAGGGATTCAACACTATTTACCAGCTTAAGCGATAGTTGCAGGTGAACTAGGGATGGTAGAACTAAACACTGAAACGACTGTTTAAGTTCGTTTTTCTGGGTTGTTTCACTATCATATAACATATGTACATGTATAGTTGTTATCATTTAAATGAATTAAAAGGCGTTTCTATTATGTATGTACAATAACTTTGAAACTTTAACTGTAAG
>JAFMSR010002494.1:0-23690 GCA_022818135.1 Saxidomus purpurata
TAGTTCCAGTGAAGCAAGAAGATTTTCGGATTATGAATGAATGATAACCACTGGACATGAAATTGCTTTCGGATAATGTAAGAAGTAAATAAGAAGTTTATAACTCGTGTATAATGGTGATTGACATGTTAGAAAATATCTTTACAGATTATTAGATTGTCTCGTCAGCGGATTATTGTGCCGCGTTGTTCCAAAATAAGTGTTTCTCTTTTCTTAGGTGTGTAGATGCACATCTTCACATACTTATCTGGCTCCTCAATATTCGGTCAAGAGGTATCTCCGGGACATGTTATTGTAACCCAAGGTTTTACGATATAGAATTAATCAACATTAACTGAGCGGTGTTTAATATACCATAAGGAACAAGACGAGGGTACAAAATAAAGCAAAATCCTTATTTATGGCTTAAGATTTGTTTGTGTAAGCATTCTGACAAAACACTATTGATATCCAAGATTAATTGCATTTCATCGGAGGGTAACGAAAGTGTTACGAATGCCAGAAACTAGACAAATAAGGGTAAATAATGATCGATGAGATTTAGTTTCATACGTCTTGCAGAAATCTTTTTAACAAGACTCGATCGTTTCTTGACAAACATTTCAAAGACACAGATTAATCAAATCCTCCCTCCTTTACCAAAACATAATTGTACAAATCGCCATTATTTTTCCCACACACCGTACGTTCTATGGATAGATCTCATCAATTGTTTTACGTGTATGTTATCATTGAAAATGTACATGTTTTTGTATAATGTCGTCATTTTGATTGAATATGAATATAAAACAATTACAACAAAAATTTATAATAAATACACCTTTGAAAATGTACATCAGATCTTGTCTGACTTCGTTTTTAGATTTCATTTGATTTTTTGCCGCGCATGTCCTTGACAGATTTTTAAACGCTTTACGAAATCAAAATCTACTTCAAATTGTAGTAGTTGTCTATTTAGTTCCATTATCATATCGTTCAAAAATGTTTGATAAAAAGAATATAAGCGGTATTTTGCAAAAGCAAAGTGGTGTTTTGCAAAGTCAAAGCGTTATGTGGCCAAGGCAAAATGCTTTGCCATGACAAATTGACTTTCCATAACTTGGACAGAGCCACAAAATGTTTCGTTCGTATTCAGAATAATTAATGCTGTTTTAACTCCAATATCAAGTGTTTGCTGACAGCTGCCAGTTACCCCATGAAAGATCACAGACGAAAATCGTTAATCTTTCGTTGCCGTATTGCAATATTTGCACATTTAGCTTACTGAAGTAAACAAAAGCTATCTCTCATAAGTGACGAATAAACCTAAAGCAGTGTCTCAAGTCTTTGCAACATAAAGGTATTATAATTATTATAACTACAGAGGTATCAATCACAATCACCTTCCAATTGTGCTGCACGCTTTAAAAATAAATCATTTCTGTTTCTTGAAGTGTTCAGAACAATTGAAATGTGACTTTGAGTGGAACCTGTTAATAGTTCTAAAAATAATTTAATTTATGTTGCCATATGATAGGGTACATTTTACATAAAGGCTTTCATAATACTGTATCTTTTTTTCATAGATTGACTTTTGTTTCGAGATTATTTTGACCATGTTTATTCCAAACCGTGAATATGGTAATGCATAATTTCGGTTAGTTTGAATTTAGAAATCTACTTCTATATGAAAGACGGTATATAATAAAAAATTCATACTATGAGATCGGTAGTTAACCTTAAAAATTCCATGAGAAGTGGACAGTAAGCTTATACAATTAACGGTAATTAATAAGGAAACCGAAATGAGTAAAAAGTGCATACGTGCTTTATAACCAGGACTTATAAGGTTATGACTTAATTTATTAACGTTAACATATTCTAACTTCTTGATTGTCCAAATCACCGATATATACAATGTAATTTGATATAACCATATCAGCGCTGACAGATGTGCTTGTTAATTCAAACATAAGACATGCGAGAGGATTTTGTGTTTAAAATGGAAGAACATACCTAATCTTGAAAATGATATGTGGTTGTTTTTTTATTGGAAAACTGTTTGTGTGTTTCAAGTTATTTTTGTTGAGTAGGTACAAATGTACTTGTAAAAGTTTACATGAATTAACGTCTAGCACAGAGCTGAATTATAACTATTTTCAGCAACAGTTGTTTCTAGTTGTCGTGTACATGAAAAGCAAAAAATATATCATCCCCAACTATTTTAACCATCGTGTATTGGAAAACCGATGTGCGTTTTTACAAAGAGTAAAGAAGGATATTATCAAATAACTCGTCAAAACTTTCTTTCTGTTTAACATACAAAATTTGTCATTATCACAAATGTTAGTTTAATTTCTCTGCCCTTTCATGAATATTTTTTTGTCAATGTAAAATATCAAATCAATGGTCCTTTTGACGTTTAAAAACTATCACCTTCGGTTTTTACGGACATTGAATTATAGTGGAAACTCGAAACAATGCAAGTTTAGGTGCAAATATTGCATTTCAATTCAAATTTTTACCTTTTTGCTAATATAACAAAATAAATGTCACTATTACAATGTCTCGATATTTCATTTTACTTTTTAGATAAATAAAAATAATTGTGTTTAATGTTTATCTTTGCAGTCCTTTTTAACTTTAATTCAACTAACCTGTTAAGTTTAAATAAGAATTTACCGTTTCGGCAGTACTCGGCGTTTTACGTAAGACACATTCTTTTATCGCCGATACTAATAGTTTGCTACTAAAGTAGTATGTTTTTTGTTAAATTCGTCTGATCAACGTAAATACATATTCTTCACGAATTTTACCAGGGCATGTTTATAAAACTAACTGATTCGCATTCCAAATAAAATTTCATAAAACATATAAATGAAAAAATTAATTACATTGTCGCTTAATGCATGATTATTGAACTGATACAAAAGTGCCTGTTGTAATATAGTAGTGAAATCAAACAAAGCCTTGTAACCAGATCGCAACTGGGGTAAGAGGGGTAGGGGGTGGTGTCATCAGGACGAGACATGTCTGTCACCAGGTGATATTACTTGTTCAAATGTATACTGTAAATTATTGTTCACGTCATATCACTGAAATAATGCAAGACTGTTTTCAACGCCATTGTTAGTTTTATTCTTCATACGGTACATGTAAATGGAATTGAATTACATGTTATATTAACATTTATTAGTAAAGCAAATACATGTTTCATAATATAGGATAAATAGATATTATCATTTAAATTTATATTTCAAATTGACAACAATTCAAATAATCTTTACATTTGAATGGGGTTAACGTGGATCAGTTTTATGACCCTTAATCGTTTTATTACCTGTCTTTTGTCTGGATATTGCCTGCGGGTAGAGGTATCTCCTGTCTCTGTTTCACATACACGCGTTTCTTGCATACTATTGTATTGTATAATATATCGGTCAGTACCCTCTGAAGCTTTTAAAACATTTTACCGTATACAAAATTTTAATAAGAAGTTTTTTTTAAACAAGTTGATTAAATTATATACAGTCGCGGCAGTCGAAGTGTTTTCGTTTTCCAGGTAAATGTATAAATTTAATAAGATTCCAGCATGTCGAATGTATGTATTCATTGTAAAGTTTTATGGTTGGTACCGGATAATTCATATGACCAACGCCCCCAGAAGAGTTTTAGTTGTTTTAGTTTCGCGTGATAGTGCAAGATACATAACGCGTCCCTTTCAAGAGACAACGCCTAATTATTTAAGCACCAATACACCTCGCTCTTATGTCTCATCCGGAAGACTATTAGTTATGTTAAGAGGAGCGGGGATCGAACCTGCGATCCCTTGACTACCAGTCCAGAGCGTTAACCACTAGGCCACTGAACCGCTCAAACATGTAGCAGAGTGTCACAACCAAGGCCAATACACACCTCTGATATACTATACATGTTTATAATTAACCAGTGATGAAAATTAAACTAATGAAGTTATTTTATAATCATAAAAGCATAAAGTGAATCTAACATGTTTATGAGTTGTGGATAGGAAATCCCACCCGAGGGTTGAGATACGTCCAAAAACGAGGCTCTGCCGAGTTTTTGGACGTATCTCAACCCGAGGGGGGTTCTTATCCACAACTCAATGGACATGGTAGATTTATTTTCTCACCGTTTAAATCGCATTTTCACACAAGTAAGAAGAAATTAGTGCAAATACAGGATGGGGATGAAAAAATGAAAATCAACTTTTTCTCGAATTTTACTTCAAAACTGCTATAGATGGATAGAAAATGATCTAACTAAGAAAATGAATACCAACAACCCTATGTTTATTTCAAAAATAACAATTTTACAGCCATTTTTCGATTTTTATGTCTGCTTACAATTAACGTAAAAATAGTCCGGCAGCGATGTGAGATAAGTTTATCTCACATGGGTAAATGCGCGGAAATATGTATCCCATAGGTGAGAAATCATATATAACATTTCCCCTTTTCAATGATGTTTTCCTTTTTTCTGAGACTTCATTAATATGGCCTGTTATAAATTTGAAACCACAACAGTTACTGTCATTGCATTATAGTAAAATGCGCAAAATGTGCCTGTTATATTGAAAAGAAAAGCATAGCGCATACACTATTACAACTATTTACGTTCCCAAACGGAACAGAATAAAACAAGGGTGATATCATTTAAAGGAAAAAAGAAAAAATGAAAAAAAGTTCGTATTAAGTTTTTCTCAAACGCATATATATATTTCAGTTTTCCAACTTTCACGCTCGTACACTTCCGAATGATCGATCCGTCTGCTAAGTTATAGTATTTTATGGCCGGACATTACGTAACATTTATAATGACCCGTAATAAAATCCTTAAAGCTGTATATTTGGTTTTGTTTTTATGCTTTATATATACCGATTCAATCTGTCAATGAAACGAATATATTTTACTGAATTCTATAACTATACAATGATAATTTATATAACTTATCATCATATTTCATACAAGTTTAGAGAGCGAAGACCCGTATGTTTTATTAATATTAATATTATCATTTACATAATTTCAAAGTTTGTAAAATGTTAAAATATCACTATTTATGTTTTTTTCTCTTTCAATTACTTGGACAGAGATGTACTTTATACATGTCTAACTTGAAATAGTGGTTTTCACTATTCTGTCACGCCAATTGATTTCATTTGATAGAAAGGTGAAAATGTCATTTTAAGAAGTAGTGTATAAAAAGAATGTCTTGAAGATCTACGTTTTTTTTTTTCACAATACAGATGCAGTAAAAACCAGGTAGTCTTATTTCGCGTATGTTTTGTCTTTCAAAGCTTTACGAAGAAATGCATTTGTTTTTGAATTTTGTTTTCTCTTTTAACAGTGTAACTTTTAGTGTGAAAAAAATGAACATAAGCAAATCTTGATATGTGTGCAGACTTTTTAATAGGAAATTACCCAAACTTAGTAAAAGATGACATAAAAAGTTGATAAGTTATCTACATTTAAAAAGCACATCGTGTCTTTCCCATGCCTCGATAGAAATTGATTTGCCATGCACGCATGTTCTTGAATTTCATGTGCATCATTCATTTTTTATAAGTTATTTGTTAACATGAACAAACGGAATATCGCGCGTGCAAAGAGATCGGTCGGCAATATAAGTTTTCAAATGAACACATTTTAGATTCATTCCAATATGTCAAGAACAACGAGTGTAACAGCTTTTTGAGTTCCTTGATCTGTTACTATTGTCAACATTCATTATTACTATCACTGGATTCGTATTTTCAACGTACCTCATTTTACATTAAATATGATCAAATTCATAAAATTTTATTAAAAAAAGCTTTTAATGATATTGTGCTCTCCACTTGAAACAATTTTATTCATATTATTTTTTTTGAAAATAAGGTAATAGATAATGTCTTCCATCGTTCAAGTATAATTATTATGGTCAAAGGAAAAAACGCAACTTCCCCTTTTACCTAAATTAGTAACAGTTCAACTTTCACATCTCTCTTAGGCTATAGATAATCTAGGTTTAAAAAAAAACGATATATTGATTTATCCAGTTTGGCAGGCGCAGTTACACGTGACTGGTTTTATGGCCCCATAAATCATACACGTTCGCAAATATCGATAAAAGAAGGGTAACTCTGGAGAAACCGTGATGACACATGAAATTTGACTTAATTCCCTTGATTTTTGTGATATCGGTCGTGGTCATAAATGTTGGCCATGTAACAAGGACTCCGTTAATAAATCCTTATATACATTTCTTTGTTTTTAACTCACCTGAGCATGAAGTGCTTAAGGGGAGCTACGAGGTCCGTCGTCTGTTTATTCGTGAATGTCTCTAGGGGTGTCACACAGTCAAGTCAGATAACTCTTGTTTAAATTAAGCGCAAATTATGGCCCTTGTTTGACTTTGAAAATTTGGTTAAAGTTTTGCATGCAAGGTACCATTATGCACATATCTCAGTAACCACTTATGGTACATGTAGTTATATCAAACTTAGCAATAGTGTTCAGGGGTACATTTTGTATCAAACAATTAATTTACCAAAAATTAAATATGTAGTGATAGATTTTGACTTTTTTTATGATTCAACTTTCCTAGTTTATACTTAATAGTTAGCAGAATTTTGTTTAGCTATTATACTGATAAAAGATTTGTTTTATTAGCAAACACCCACAATATGGACAGCTCCTGTTGAATATAGACCCAAACAGACTGTTACCTTTGGTCTTATTTGACTAAAACAGACTGTTACATGTGGTCTTGAATATAGACCAAAACAGACGGTTACTTGTGTTCTTGAATATAGACCCAAACAGACTATTATCAGTGCCCAAACAGACTGTAACCCGTGGTCTGGAATATAGACCCAAATAGACTGTTAACTGTGGTATTGAATAGTTTGCGACTAAACTTTTGGTTGAGTCATCA
Organism: Saxidomus purpurata; assembly: GCA_022818135.1. NCBI lineage: Eukaryota > Metazoa > Mollusca > Bivalvia > Venerida > Veneridae > Saxidomus > Saxidomus purpurata. The sequence continues at coordinate 6,920 of JAFMSR010002494.1, forward strand.
TTTTCCCAGCATAATTGAAGTAAATTTTCTTTATTTATTTAGAAAAATATTATAACGTACGTTTGTTTTATTTTTTCTAGCAAATTTTCAGTGATTATGTCAGCTTTTAAAGTCAAAATTGATAGGCAAATAAATCAAAGAATGTTTCTTTTTGATGGAAAGAATTTCGTATAAGTTAGAGTTTATTAAGTCAAATTTTAACAATTAAGAAACGCAAAGGGAGCGAGCGGTACTTAGTGTTTTACCTCATTTGACCTTTTGCATAGCCACCGACATGTATTGTAGCACGGACCTATGTGTATATAGGTCCGTGATTGTGGGGCGGAGCTTAAGTGCTTTCTATTTAGAGCGAACTACCCCAAAATGTACAAGCTATTGTTTGAGAAAGATGTGTGCAGTGAACCGAGCTGGCGTAGTGAGCGAGTTCACTGGTGCAGACCTGTTCGGCTTACCCTACTATTTTTAATCAGATACTATTCTTAAATAATATGTACATAATTGAACTTCATATGGATAAAAATATGACTTATACGGTTAGCAAGGCTTAATTGTTTGTTTACAAATAATGTAATTATCTATTGGAAAAGTTCATTAAACTGTTTTTAAAATACATTATAAAATGATACCAAACACCGCTATGAAATTGTATTGAAAAGTGCTATAAAATTGTTGTGGAAAGTGCTATAGGAAAGTGCTATAGTAAATTGTGGTGGAAAGTGCTATAGAAAATTGTGGTGGAAAGTGCTGTAGGAAATTGTGGTGGAAAGTGCTATAGGAAATTATGGTGGAAAGTGCTGTAGGAAATTGTGGTTGAAAGTGCTATTGGAAATTGTGGTGGAAAGTGCTATAGGAAATTGAAGGAGAACGATCAGACTACCTTTTTGAGCACAGTGTTTTTGGGGCCTTTTTGGGGCCGAAATTCGGCCCCATTCCCCTCCAAAATTAATATATATTTTTCCCCATTTTTGTCAAAAAATTCCCCTCAAAATGTTAAAAAAATCTTAGATTTATTTAATCAAGAGTTGGCCAAACTTGTTATAAAAACATAAGTTTTCATAAATTAAAGTTTCAGAATAATTTCTTGCAACTATTTGACACCTTACATGAGAAATAGTCAGCCGAAAATTGCCGATTTTTCGTTTGTCACCAATTTTCGCGACCCCGATTTTTGTTATTTTTTAACAAAAACTGTGTTTCAAAGAAGAAAAAAGATACTAATACAATGTTTTCAATTGAAATAGAAGTATTACTTATTATTCACGTGTGTTTTAACACCATTGCTGCTAAGTTTTGTTCCTGACACCAGTATTTTTATATAAAATTGTGTTATGTTAGATTCTTATGTCCTCTCTTTATATTTGGCAAAAGAATAATGTCATTTACATACTTGATAGTTTTGGTTCTTTATAATATTACATTTTAAAACAGTAGATCTATATTTTATACATTTTCTAAAAAAATCCCCTTTTCTGGCAAAATGACGTAAAAATTCCCCTCCTGACGGGCCCCGCCACCTTTCCCCTCAGACTGAAAAAGAAACCCACTGGAGCAATGAATATAATAAAATATTAAAATGAAAATGCAAATTAAGAAATGCGGGGTCTTCTATATAGGACTAAAACTTTTCTCTACGTATTGAAACTTTCTACGCCACTGTAAACTGGTAAATGTAATAAACGGATAATGCACGGGAGGTTCGTGCTTTCCATGTAAAGTGCCGATGTTATTTTGTAACGCCCTTACGTACAACATTTTGTGCCTGTGAAGAAAAAAGTAAGTTATTTTGAATGTTATTGATTTCATTTGAAAATACTGCGAAGATATTTCCGTTTGTTTGCATTTACAAAATTTTATTTTTTTATTCCCTGCTGTTGCAGTCAGCTTAGGGCAGTTGAATTGCAAGACATTGTCACAGGAACCGGCTGGTGGGTTTATACCTTTTCCGGCTTTCTTTCTTCTGTTTATCTTTGTCTTATCTTAGCTTTTATATTTTACCACTGAAGTACCCGGTAAACTGAATTATTTTTATAAAACTTTGTATGCCTTTCAAATGCCGAAATAAATAAAAAAAATATACTGCTGATTATGAAGACGTTTAAGGTTCATGTAAAATGTTTGAAATGGTCCCCAACATGAATTTTGTCCTTCAATTATTTCTATACCGATACACAAAATAGCCTCTCATTTCATATACCAAATTGTTGAAGTTTTCTACAGTGAATATGTGGTTTATAAATGTTTTCTTTGCTTCAAGATCATCACTTACTTTGTACTTTGGACCTGATATGTATAAAGCATCAAACTCCTTTATCCAAAATAATTGATCTCAAAAATTATAATTCTTATGTGTACAATATGATTATGTACAATATGATTATGTAGGCAGTCGGAGTAGTGAAATTGAAACAAGCAATAGATGTTTTAAAAAATGTGGAAAAACTCAAAATAAAAGTGAAAGTAGAACTGTCAAAAAACAAATGAATTGCTGGTATTTTGCAATGAACTATTATTATTGTTTTTCATTACTCGGAGTACATGTACATAGATTAGTATATTGCGCACATGATAATAATCAATTTTTAGAAATGATATTTGAAATAAAGAAGTTTGGTGTTTTCTACATAAATGATTTTTCGAAACATTTTGGTGCATGAAACATATGGCTATTTTTCTAGTAAAGTATACAAATGTGTAGGACAAAATTGGGGACTATTTCAAACACTTTACGTGAACCTTAAAAAGTACCTATACATACCGGCCATGCCACCAGAAACACACGTTTTTACCTAACCAGATACATATTGAAAACTTTCACACACAATCTGTAGTATAAATCAGTGTAAATAAAACCCCGCAGTATTTATTTTCATTTTTAAACGTTCATATTTTCTTACATTTTACATTTGAAATTCAAATGTTTTTCATGTTTTATCGTTTTGAATCAATTTCCAATAGCACTTTTCGCAACGACATCATGGCAGTGTAAACCAATTCTGAACATTGCTGAAATAAATGAAATTTTCATATACAGAAACATTATTTCTAAATCATTATAAACAAAACATTAGGTCGTGCTTATCGTCTAAGTCTTTAAACTACATGTATTTATTTAAATCTACAAGGGTAAAATTGTCTCGCTAAAGTCATGTATACATTTCGTATGCCTGTGTATTTGAAATTTATCTACGTGAATTTCGTGCAAAACGTTTAGATTTCAGGCTTAACGATTAATGTTACAAATACATAAAAAATTGGATATGTGAAATTAAAAATACAGCAAACACGATGTGTAAATGTCTGGACTAACAATCTTGTTATTAACATTGCAGTTTAACAGTGCAGACTACTGTCATACATGTATCACAGTGAGGCAGAACGGTGTGATAAGACATTTCGTGTGGAGTGTGATCAGATCCATAGTTTGGTAAGTTTCAAGCTTGTATTTTTGTTGATGCATCTATTGTAGTCGGTTAATTGCTTGATAAATAATTCCAAGATTTAGCAGGATAGTTAAACACAGGCCACATAAAGTTCCTTTCAGAAAATGTATTTTGTAATACACTGTTCCAGTACACAGTAATTGAGTACATGTATAAATGTTTGTATATATAACTATGAGTATGATTGAATATGTTTCAAATACATTACTTTTCTTTCGATTGTGACTCTTACTTATGATTGTTTATTATATTGTGTATTTTAGATCAATGAATGAAATGGAGATCTATTACAGTACAGTTCAGTGCAATACAGTAGCCTGATGGAGTAATGTTCAACTTTAGGACAATGTTGACCACAGTGTAAATTGTATTTAGGATAAGTTGAACCCATCGGTTTTTAAGTTATACCCAAATAATGTTTAACTTTTAAAGCGCCTCAGTTACAAAATGGCAACTTGCGTGTGTCACTGGCAGGAATATTTTCGTGAACAGTGAGTCAGTAATTATTTGAACACGTTGGTGTGTCAAATACAGACAGTTTTCAAAAAATGTTAGATCTTCTAGCAGTTGCTTACATCGCATTACAGTATTCATTTTATAACTTTTTTGGGTAAACAGTAAACAGTGCTTACAGTACTATTACAGTATCACGGTAACAGTAATTATTTGCTGAAGATAAGTTACTTGGTTGGAGAATTTGATGAATTTCTTTATGGTTCAATATTGGAACTGGAAGTGCTTTTATAAATTTAAAAGGTCTTTATCGTAGTACTTTGTAAAGTGTTGTTATAGACTGATGAAAAAGCACTTTGTAGTAACCGCCAATGAGCTAGACTTATGCATATATTCGGAGTTGTTCCGCTGGATTCCTAATACACGTAGGAACGTACCGTGCTTCAGAATCTGATGCCGGATATCCTTGATGAAAGAAGGGAGTTACAGATAAACAAAATTACACCACCACCCCTTTCCCTTCCCCCCCCCCCCCCCCCAAAAATTCAAAAAAAAATTTTTTTTTTTATTTTAAAAAAAAAAAAAACCACAAAAAACTTAAAAAATAAAATTTTTTTCCCCCCCAAAAAAAAAAAAAAAATTTCTACAAAAAATTTTATTTATTTAAAAAAAAAAAAAAAAAAAAAAAAAAAAAAAAAAAAAAAAAAAAAAAAAAAAAAAAAAAAGAAAGAGAAAATAACGGTGGGGGGGGGGGGGGGGCGGGGGGCAGAACAGAAGCTCAAGTATCACATGGTAGGGTGAGTACACTAGATTAAGTGACACAGAAACTGTGGCAATAGAGCTACTAGAAAGACTTGCACTTTTATTAAGAGCAGTCATAGATTTATCTAACAGTTGCCACAGTTTTTGTAGCAAGTTTCATTCTTGTGAGAGATATTGTACATTTAATTCTGGCTTCCAAAACTTTAATGCCGCTTTTTATCAATGTTTTTGTAGGATCTTTTGTATTGTTGTTTTAACAGGCGGGCAGTTTACCTAAAATTAGTTCCAATACTAAATTGCTCTCCTCCATAAGAAACTGCCAACTTTCATACATACAGAGATATGGTCGCTAGCAGGGCTCGAACCATAGTCCTCAATCTATGAGAGGTAACATTGATTTCAAGTCAGCGATTCAAACCAATGCGGTTTAAGAGAAGCTTCCTGCTTCTGGAAAAAGGTAAGTTCTTGTTACTGGATACCGTGTTTGTTGCACAATAGCTTTATAGCTGATGTTGCGTGTAGACTGTATGCGACATTAAATAAGGCTTCTTTATCTTTATCACTCGACCACGGAGGCGGACCATCACTCGACCATGGAGGCGGACTATCACTCGACCACGGAGGCGGACCATCACTCGACCATGGTTGTTTACCATCACTCGACCACGGAGGCGGACCATCACTCGACCACGGAGGCGGACAATCACTCGACCGTAGAGACGGACCATCACTTGACCACTGAGGCGGACCATCACTCGACTACGGAGGTGGACCATCACTCGACCACGGAGGTGGACCATCAATCGACCACAGAGGCGGACCATTAATCGACCACGGAGCGAACCATACCAGATATTATATAGAATGACGACAGTAATTTGTTTGTCTCTAGTTAGATGCGGTTTTAAAGTTTTGGATCAGCCCCATTACGAAACCTTACCAGAAAAAAGGGAATTTACACAAAGCTTGCCTGGAATGAATGTCATGTCGAAATGGTGAAAATAACTTCACAGTACGTAACATTTAAATAAACATGTTTTGGACATTTAACTATGGAATATGAAAAGATTATAGTTTGATAGACTAATTTATGTATTGTTTTTATCCATTTTTTAAGAAATCATGAAATACGAGCGTGGCATATTTCTGACACGAAAATTGGTAAGGTTTCTCAATGGAGGGAGTAAGCTTCAACGCACACGTCATGTCAAGCATATGAACCGGGTACGCTGACGATCTTAAACGTTTGTATAGTAAGACCCATTCCATAAAAGGTAAAAACTCATTCTTTACCGAAGACTCGTAGATGCAAGTTTAAAATTATTTCAAAAGACATGAAATAATTATGAATTAAATTATATGATTTTAGCTAATGGTAGGCTATCACCTTCTTTAATTTTTATTTTAGGATAATTTTATAATGCATAGAGTTCATCTATGAAAGCCGAGGAATCACCTTTCCCGAATATAAATTATATACCAGTACCCGGATATGCGAAGATGACAATTATTTACTTGCATGTAGATATTTTTCTCTGGTGAAGAGGCTTTAGCTTTCTCTTCAGTTATCTTGTGAAGGTAAATGATATGTTATTGTTGCCATTTGAGCACTAAAGTACTTTCTCTTCAGTTATCTTGTGAAGGTAAATGATATGTTATTGTTGCCATTTGAGCACTAAAGTACTTTCTCTTCAGTTATCTTGTGAAGGTAAATGATATGTTATTGTTGCCATTTGAGCACTAAAGTACTTTCTCTTCAGTTATCTTGTGATGGTAAATGATATGTTATTGTTGCCATTTGAGCACTAAAGTACTTTCTCTTCAGTTATCTTGTGAAGGTAAATGATATGTTATTGTTGCCATTTGAGCACTAAAGTACTTTCTCTTCAGTTATCTTGTGAAGGTAAATGATATGTTATTGTTGCCATTTGAGCACTAAAGTACTTTCTCTTCAGTTATCTTGTGAAGGTAAATGATATGTTATTGTTGCCATTTGAGCACTAAAGTACTTTCTCTTCAGTTATCTTGTGAAGGTAAATGATATGTTATTGTTGCCATTTGAGCACTAAAGTACTTTCTCTTCAGTTATCTTGTGAAGGTAAATGATATGTTATTGTTGCCATTTGAGCACTAAAGTACTTTCTCTTCAGTTATCTTGTGAAGGTAAATGATATGTTATTGTTGCCATTTGAGCACTAAAGTACTTTCTCTTCAGTTATCTTGTGAAGGTAAATGATATGTTATTGTTGCCATTTGAGCACTAAAGTACTTTCTCTTCAGTTATCTTGTGAAGGTAAATGATATGTTATTGTTGCCATTTGAGCACTAAAGTACTTTCTCTTCAGTTATCTTGTGAAGGTAAATGATATGTTATTGTTGCCATTTGAGCACTAAAGTACTTTCTCTTCAGTTATCTTGTGAAGGTAAATGATATGTTATTGTTGCCATTTGAGCACTAAAGCAAACAGAACTGGAAAACAGTCAGAAAATACTTTCTCTTCAGTTATATTGTGAAGGTAAATGATATGTTATTGTTGCCATTTGAGCACTAAAGCAAACATAGAACTGGAAAACAGTCAGAAAATAAACATGCAAGACATGTTTTGTATCAGCTGTTTTATATGTAGACAATAAGTGTCTGATATATTCATATCCGAATAACTTGTTTGGAAGTCATAAAGGATTTTCGTTTTGATTTCTGGATTAATACGAATGTATGTTGCTGTTTGTGAGAGATTCTGGTCGATAATTTGAAATTTCGTGGCTGTTTGGTAGTATTTGTTGTTGGGAATTCTTGAGCGGGTGTGTTCGGCAACCATTTTATTCAGCATCTTCGGTCTGAAACTGTACACTACTTGTTCGTTGGTTCTGCCGCAGGGTACTCCACGTTACGTATGCATATTAATAAGCCCGGCAGTCTGGAGAGTTTCATTGCAAATGTCTAATATGTAGAAGCTTTTGAGTGCAAGCTTTATGAAGCAAAACTAAGTAGTAAATAATGAGTGGAGTTGTCAGTTACATTCATCGGTGCTTGAATATTTGACAGTTTGACTTTTACTTTGTGTAATGAACACTTTGATATTTTTTTTGAAAGAAAAGGAATCGAGTAATTTAGTGTACACATTGTGTCAGAATAAACAATTTGATGTATTTGTGTTTCGAAAGCGTATAGAAGTACATGTTTCAAATGGTGTATTAAACTGTCTAAATACAATTACCAGAAAATTGGACTGCAATTAGGTTATAGTCCACTAAAAGCTGTGTGAGTTAAGGACTTCCCTAAAGAGAAATTAGGTATAGTTTAGTGGCCATGCTGAAATACAATACATAAATGCATTAAGGTGTTAAATTGTTACACTAAAGTTAAGTGAATAACGCAATTAGAAAACAGCGTACACAACCCAAAATACGATTTATAACCTTTCTAGCGTACTTGAGTGTATACTATTTTATTCAATAGATTTATGCAATATGCATTAATCTATTAATTCAATTTAATCACAAATTACACGTGGTACCTGGTTGCGCCCAAATCGTTGAGACGATGTGGGCGTTGTATGTGACGTACCGCGCTTTTTCATATGAAGAAATAACAGACAGGGGAAGACACTGTTATTTCGTCATGCCGCGCTATTTTCTTTGACGAAACCTACAGAAAACACTGTTATTTTGCCTAATGCCGCGCTATTTTCTTTGAGGAAAACACCGTTATTTTGTCTTGCCGCGCTATTTTCTTTGTGGAAAAACTACAGAGGAAAACATCGTTATTTTGTCTTGTCGCGCTATTTTCTTTGTGGAACAACTACAGAGGAAAACATCGTTATTTTGTCTTGCCGCTCTATTTTCTTTGTGTAAAACTACAGAGGAAAGCATCGTTATTTTGTCTTGCCGCGCTATTTTCTTTGTGGAAAACTACAGAGGAAAACATCGTTATTTTGTCTTGTCGCGCTATTTTCTTTGACGAAGATTACAGAAGACACTGTTATTTTGCCTCATTCCGCGCTATTTTCTTTGTGGAAAACTACAGAAGAAAACACCGTTATTTTGTTTGTCGCACGTTTTTCTTTGACGAAGATTACAGAAGACACTGTTATTTTGCCTCATGCCGCGCTATTTTCGTTGACGAAGATTACAGAAAACACTGTTATTTTGCCTCATGCCGCGCTATTTTCTTTGAGGAAAACTGCAGAGGAAAACACCGTTATTTTGTCTTGTCGCGCTATTTTCTTTGACGAAGATTACAGAAGACACTGTTATTTTGCCTCATGCCGCGCTATTTTCTTTGAGGAAGACTACAGACGAAGATTACGGAAGAAGACATCGTTATTTGCGTCATGCCGCGCTTTTTTCTTTGACGAAGATTACAGAAGACATCGTTATTTGCGTCTTGCCGCGCTATTTTCTTTGACGAAAACTACAGAGGAAATCACCGTTATTTTGTCATGCCATGGTATTTCCTTTGACATGAATACAGACGAAGACACATTTATTTTGTCTTACCGCGCTATTTCCTATGACATAGATTACAGAAGAAATTTTAGAAGAAGACACCGTTATTTAGTCATTTCGCGCTATTTTTGTGCCGAGAATAACAGAAAAAGTCCACGTTATCTGCATAGTGCCGCGCTATTATATATAAGGAGTATTGCAGAAGAAATCCATGAATTTCGGTAGTATGCCTTATCAATTTATTTTGTCAACAAAATCGTCATGTGTATGTGTGCGTGCTACCGTCTGTACGGATGAGCTTGTCCGGACTGTAACTAAATTAAATAATTTTAATTGCCTTGGCACAACTGTTCACAACAATGGGACGGCATGACGCACACAAGAGTCATGTCCGTAGCCATTTTACTTAAATCGCACATATCAACTGACAGGTACTTCCTAACTCATAACAAGCTGTTTAGTTTTACAGATTAAAGAAGTTGTACGGGTGCAGTTGCACTGACCTGTTGTGAACAACCTGATTCAAGAAGGACGATTCAGAGCCGTAAAGGTGCTGGTAACTTCCGTCGTCAATCCAAAACACTCGATATTGAAGTAAGTTATGTATTTAACAAGTTATAAGAACAGCTTTTTATGTATGCGGGTATTTAACCATCCTCAAAAATATCTTCAGATTTATTTGCTTATCAGCGAACTTGTCTGCCTTGAAAGCAGCTTATCTGGCTTATCGATCAAGCGTTATCGATCTATTGATATAGGAGAAAAATACAGTATCATAAGGCTTTAAATAAGTACGGGAGATTCTTGTCGCGTATAGTAAAAGGATAGCATTGTCTTTGCAAATGTGCGTATCTAAGTTTATTGTAGACAGACAGAGATTTCTCGAGTACTGGCGAATTTCAAAGAGGATTCATCGATATGGACTCAGCTTGTCATCTTACATTCACCTCAAGGAATCAACTAAAAGCCCTATCCAAGTGTGAAAAGTGGTAAGTACTTACTGAGAGGATTATACATGACTGAGCAGGGTCCGGACATGATGATCAGCTTGCAAGGCTCATCATAGTACGAGTGTTTTATGTGCGACTGAGGGTCGATTATTCGTCAATCGCGAAATACCATCTATATAATTTCTGTATTATAATTGGATACTACCGAATGACGAATGTCAATAAGATTCTCTTGCGTTTTCATAAAGCTGCTCGCTCTCGTTACTGTTTTAAAAACTTACATACTTATACATAAATATAAAATTAAAGGCTAGAATCAAAATATAAGCAAAAAACTAGGTAGGTATTTGCAGAAATCGATTGAAAATACCGCTACACTTTCTGTTTATATTGGAATTTCAAAAGCGTTTGCAACGCTTTTGAATTTGGTAGCATATTATTTGAAATTTAGAGATATCATTGACAGGAATTTATACTGGAGCCTTTTTATATGACTAAATGTTCTAAAATACGTTAGTTACATACAGTTTGAAGAACATCATTTTTTACCAAAATCTGGAAGCAAGCAGCTTAAATGAATTCATAATTTTAGTACGTATATAATTCATATCTTTCAACATAATATGTTTTTACAGCCAAACTTATAGTATAAGTGTAGAGAAGTTATACTTTCTCGGCCGGTGAATATCGGTCAATAATTTGAGTAGCATATTTGATAGGAAATACAATGATTCAGTTTGTTTTCCTGATGCACATGTTACGGTAAATATTTAATTACAATTGGTGGAGAAAATAGGCAGGTGTCCGGTTAACTCAGTCGGGAAAACGTTCGTCGTTTTAACATCTCTGTAAGCGAAGGGTCATTGGTTCACGTCCCGGTCAAGGTGTACTTTTTTCTCACCCTGTGACATTTGGCGCCTTCCGAAAGAATAAAATTAATATCTACTGAAGTACGAGCTACCAATTGCTTTCATATTACTCAAAATTGCGCCACCATCTTTTAAAATAAAAAAGTTCTTGTTAGTAGTCTTTTCTAATACGACTGTCAATACAATGTGCAAGAGTATTTGATACCAGAACAAACCTTGTAATGTACACATCATGTTCATTCAGTGATAATGATTTAAAGTTGGTGTTTTCCTCACTACATAACATTGTCGTAAAGTTTTTATAGTCAAGAGTCGTCTTTGTCCTAGAGTTGTTGGTATTTGTACTTTTGATAAACAAGTGTGTATCTTATAATAACACTTATTATTTAATATCTTTTGTCTATCACTTTTGTTTTTTAGATATCGATTCGACTGATTTCTTGGTGGCGGCCATTTTAATCAAGTGATGAGGTCAAAAGGTGGTCTTTATAGCGAAGTTTTACTTTATTGAACCCTAAACGATACACTGAGAGAGGAGTCTGTAAAGCAAGTTCCTCTTGCTGTTGTCAGATACACTGAGAGAGGAGTCTGTAAAGCAAGTTCCTCTTGCTGTTGTCAGATACACTGAGAGAGGAGTCAGTAAAGCAAGTTCCTCTTGCTGGTGTCAGTATGATCGTGGCATCGCTTTCTGAGGTAGATATAATCAGTATATAAATTTATAGTTTTATTCCTACAGTATTTCTATCTTACATGTACAATAGTTTTGGGTTATGCCGCTGACGGTATCACCTACTATGGTGGCGAATTTCTATTTTTGCACCTGGTCAACCAATGTCACGGTACATATTTAATTACTTTTGGGGACAGAATGCGGCCGGTAAGCTCAGTTGGGATGGCATTCGGTATAAGATCTCTGTAAGCGAAGGGCCATGGGACTATCAACATTAAAAACAACATATATACTGATTTTTAATTATTAGTGGTATCAAATACGAGAACAGATGAACACGTGTCTTCAGCCGAATAAAGCTGTAACTTAGGCTGTTTCTATCTCTATATTTCAAACAACCTCTTTAACTGCTAAAAGCATTCATAAAAATATTGTACATGTAAGATAGGAATACTGCAATAAATAATGGAACATTATTAATAATACCCCCATCGAAGGTGGAGGGTTATGTTGATTTGCACATGTCCGTCGGTCGGTCTGGCTTAACTTTGTCTGATGTTGCTCATGTTCATGGTAAGAAGAGTACCCCTATATAATTTGAGGTCAAACGGTCAAGGTTATAGTGACCTTTAACAGAATGACTTGTCCGAACAATAACTAGATAATGCGTCTGCCTAAAAAAATGTTAGGTTAGTTTGACATTGCATAAAGATGACCCATATTGACTTCGAGGTCAACTTGTCAAAGGACAAGGTCACAGTTATATTCAGCACAAAAAGCTTGTCCGAACAGTATATGGATAACGTTTTGACCTAGTGTCCTCAAATTTTGTAGATTGGTGCCCCATCTATTTTCAGCTTAACAGGTCATTGGCCAAGGTCACGGTGACCTTAATACAGCCGGTTAATTGGCTTCCGTTAGGGAGTATTGAAGTTTAAATTCTAAACATCTCTTACTCTTCATTTACAGTTCAGGCAATAAGATGTCTTACACATGCAAAATTGGAAGATCTGCTCACATTATGGACTATGGCAAATTACGAATCAGGTAAATATACACTATACACTATTTCTTGTCATAGACAATGAGTATTCTAGCAGTTTGCAAACCAATTGTTTAAATCGAAGAAAATGAGAACTTTTCCACTCGCCTCAGCGTCGGCCACTGCGTCGACATTGGCGTTACACTTTAGTTAAGTTTTCAGTTCGATTCAAGAACAATTACAGTTATTGCATTGAAAAGTGCAGTTTACCATTCCTACCTTCATCAAGAAACAAGAGTACATAAATCTGTAAAAGTTTTTGTCAGAATTATGGTCATTTTTCGATCAGTTTCTGTATCTGTCCACTTACTGACTTAACTATATGAGACATACAACAAGTTTTAAAACTTTCTTGCTAATGCTTCATTTGCAGTTCAGACACTCAGACGTCTTACACACGCAAAAGGGGAATATCTGCTCGTAACTCAAATGTTCAGCACATCAAGACGACGTATCGCGTGCAAGACCTACGTCCTGTCCTCAAAGGTCAATGTCACAGAGTTTGAAGGTAATAGAATACTGTTTATTTGCATACATTCAATTTTGTGTCTGGACGTTAACTTTATCATGCACTGATGGCTTTTAACATAACTTGGCTCTTATGTTCAGCACATCATGACAGCGTGTCGCATACAACACCCATGACCCTACCTTAAAGGTCAAGGTCACGCTTAGAGTTTAAACGTAATACTGTTTGCATTGAAACTCTGTCATGCATGAAAGGATTTTAAAATTACTTGGCACAATTGTTGAGCACATGGAGAGGACACAGACTGTGAAACATCTCTTTTGGGGCCATTCGTCACTTATGAGGGACAGCTCTAATCATTTGAGATATATCTTGATAGTTTGAAATCTTATGTACCATCATGACACCGAACTGTAAGCAAGAGTAGATAACTCTGTCAAAAACATTTGTTGTACTAAGAAATCCCTAGATAAGGTATTGTGTACATCTGGCACTGTCATGCGCATATATCATTAACCACTGAAAGAACTGATTTTAAACTTTACTGAAGTGTACATGGATATCAAATAAGTAAGTTAGACAACTATTGACTAAATATCTTGCTACTAATGGCCCTTCTGTACACTTTTAAAATACACACTTGGTCTCTTGTTCTCGGTTTGAATTCCAAAAGTTTTGTTGGCAAGCACAGAGAAAAGTCGAACGCGTCCTCCTGCCAGATTTTGTTTGGAACTCTTTCAAAGATCCCAATTCCATTGCATAGGTTGATGACATAATCAGCAGGCAAAGAGGGATAGTGACGTACATACTAAATATCTGATAACTCCATCCATCTTAATTTTTAATTGTTTAAATGGACTTATCAGTTTCTGAAATTTGCAAGTAATTTTATCAAAAGTTCATGTACTCGCTGAAAAAACTTCAACCAAAAGGTTAACAGATGTCCAGGCTGTTCTCCGCAGCAAAGTCAGAATTATTGGACGCAAGCAGGCTGTGAGTTAGTTATTACACTTATGCCATTCTCTGCGTTATCAGTACTACTTAGTCGTTTGTGCTAGAGATTATCTCCGCTGCATTTAAACTGGTTAAATGTCATTTGAATTTGATATTTTATATCTATCAGTCGCTTATCTGTTGTTTTTTTCAGGACATTTGGATAGAAGGATTTCGCGAGATTTCTGTCCCTGGTGAAGTTGTGAAATGAGACTATATACTTTTAGTGATAGTGGTCATATATTATGGATTATGGCAAATTACGAATCAGGTAAATATACACTATTTCTTGTCATGGACAATTTGAATTCTAGCAACTTGACAACCAACTCTTAAAATCGAAGAAAAGGAGAGCTTTTTCCGCTCACCTCGGCCTCGAGGAATTATTGCCCTTTTTGACTAGTTTTTGTACTTGTCCACTTACTTACTTAATCATTTGAGATATAACTTTGAAAGTTTGAGTACTTATGTACCATCATGACACCGAACTGTAAGCAAGAGTAGATAACTATGTCAAACACATTTTTTGTACAAAGACATTTCTAGTTAAGGTATTGTGTGCAACTTGCACTATCATGCACATATTATCATTAACCACTTAAAGTATTGATTTTAAACTCTGCTGTAGTGTTCAAGAATATCAAATAAGTAAGTTAGACAACTCTTGACTTCGTTTCTTTCTACTTTCAAAGATCCAAACCACAATCCTCATTCCAGTACATAGGTAGATGACATAATCATCAGGCAAAGAGGGAGTGTAACGTACATACTTATATTCTGATAACTCCATCCTGCTAAATTTTCAATTGTTTTAATTGACTCATCAGTTTCTGAATTTTGAAAGTAATTGTATAGTTCATGTGTTTACTCGCTGAAAAATAGCAAACAATGCACATTGTGATCTCAGATGTCCAGGATAATCTACACAGTAAAGTCATAATTACTTGACGCAAGCAGGGTGTTTGAAAGTAATAACACATATGCCATTCTCAGCGTTATCAGTACTATTTGGTCGTTTGCGCTTGAAATTAATTCATCTGCATCTATACTTGTTAAATGTCATATGAATGTGATGATTTTTTCATTTTTGATAACTATCGGTCGAATTGTCTGTTGTTTTTCAGGACATTTGGACAGAAGGAGTTCGTGAATTTTCTGTTCCTGTTGAAAGTGTGAAGTGTGACTATAGAATACAGACTTTGAGTGATAGTGGTCATTTAATTGCACTGATGATGATTGACTAGTATTGAAGATCAGAACTGTCGTCTGCTGATTGCATAAAGCTTGTTGAATTTCAGAAGAGCTTGTTATACGGAGCGAAACCTTAAGAGTGCCTAAACGGGAATCTATTGTCACTGTTTTTCATAGAGACTTCCATTTTGCTAGTAAGTTTCTGAAAAAAATAATGATAGGTTGATTATTTAATTTTTTCACAATATTAATCTTCCTAAATTTAGAATTAGAATTTCAGTATGTTTTTCAGAAAAGGTATCAACTTACCATCTTTTCTTCTGTATTTTGTCATACTATACGATGAAAACATATGGATAGTTGTCTTTTTGTCATCGCCCGAATAAATGGTACGTTCCTTTTCATTATGCCATCCACTTTACTAAAAATCTTTGTCTTTTTTTCAATTTTTGATAATAAAAATAAGTTTTTCATGATAAAGGCTTAACAAGGTTTTTAAGATATTTTACCAATTTTATACAGAAAAATGTTATATGTCATTGCACTTAAATATTGTTATTGTGCCTATTTTTGTTCCTGGATAATTGTTTTTCCCAACTTAATGATATAATGTTGCAGGTCTTAATGTTAAAGGCTAATGGTCACTTTGGATGTTACATACATGAATGCCTTATCGGCGAAATGTTTTGTAATTTGAATAACAAATTCCTGACTTTATTTTTTGTGTCACCCTTTCGGAGAAAAAGACGAGACATAGGGATCGCTTTATCCGTCCGCCTGTTCGTCCGTCTGTCCGTCACAAAACTTAACGTTGGCTATAACTTTGCCATTTCTTAAGATCTCTTCTTCAAACTTTCAAATTGTATTGCTTATGACAAAATGGTCGTGATGCTGTCATATTTGACAGAGTTATGACCCTTTTTGTATTTAGATTTTGGCTATAACTTTGTCATTTCTTAAGATTTCTCTTCAAACTTTCAAATTGTATTATTTATGATGAAAGGGTTATGGTGCCGCCACATTGTGTAGGTCAAAGTCATATTTGGCTTTTGTACTCAGATTTTTGAAGCGGGCGACACAAGTGTTCTACTGAAATCCCTTCTAGTTAATTCAAAAGGTCATGTTATGAATAAAGCCCAGTATTTCTTCAATTATGTTGCAAAAAATAAGAAACGCTTTTAACAACATCTTTTCGTGAAGAAATGACACTAACACACTGGAGCCTCATACTTTATTTGCAAGGACAACTGTTTTCAAGTAAACAAAATACATAAATAAGTAATCTTTTAATGTTTAATGTTTTCATCTGTCAGAGTATATTCTGAGTGATCAGTGTGCTTTAAATATTTGTGATGTGTTTTTATCGTGAGTCATATTCGAGATAACCGCTTTTCAATACAGTCAAACTTGTTCACAAAGACCACTGACCGGAAGAGA
This sequence comes from Saxidomus purpurata, assembly GCA_022818135.1. Lineage (NCBI taxonomy): Eukaryota > Metazoa > Mollusca > Bivalvia > Venerida > Veneridae > Saxidomus > Saxidomus purpurata. The sequence goes on from JAFMSR010002494.1 coordinate 23,645, forward strand.
CTAAAGCGGTTCTTGTTGACATAAATGACATTATTATAAATGAATA